>JAECUM010091009.1:0-22926 GCA_016617855.1 Megalonaias nervosa
GTTTAAACCGGATAAAACCAGTCAAATCATGAATTAACATACAAAATCGGCATGGAATAAAAAGGTTTGAACCGGATTTGAACCAGTATCAACTCCTCTGGACTGGTCCGAACCGGATGGAACCAGTTGGAACCGGATGGAACCGGTTTCAACCCGGATAAAACCAGTCGAACAATGAATTAACAAACAAAATCGGCATGGAATAAACCGGTTTGAACCGGTTGAGAACCAGTATGACCTCCTCTGGTCCGGTCTGAACCGGATGGAACCAGTTAGAAACTAATGGAACCGGTTTGAACCGGTTTAAGCCGGATAAAACCTGTCCAATAATGAATTAACACAAAATCGGCATGGAATAAACCGGTTTTAACCGGTTATGAACCAATATCAACTCCTCTGGACTGGTCTGAACGGGATGGAACCAGTTGGAACCGGATGGAACCGGTTTGAGCCGGTTTGAACCGGATAAAACCTGTTCCATAATGAATTAACATACAAAATCGGCATGGAATAAACCGGTTTGAACTGGTTATGAACCAGTATGGCCTCCTCTTGTCCGGTCTGAACCGGATGGAACCAGTAAGATCCGGATGGAACCGGTTTGAACCGGTTGAAACCGGATAAAACCAGTCAAATCATGAATTAACATACAAAATCGGCATGGAATAAACCGGTTTGAACCGGTTATGACCCAGTATGACCTCCTCTGGTCAGGTCTGAACCGGATGGCACCAGTTGGAACCGGATGGGACCGGTTTGAACCGGTTTAAACCGGATTAAACCTGTCCAATAATGAATTAACATACAAAATCGGCATGGAATAAAAAGGTTTGAACCGGATTTGAACCAGTATCAACTCCTCTGGACTGGTCCGAACCGGATGGAACCAGTTTGAACCGGATGGAACCGGTTTCAACCGGTTTAAAGTGGATAGAACCTGTCCAATAATGAATTAACACAAAATCGGCATGGAATAAACCGGTTTGAAGCGGTTATGAACCAGTATGACCTCCTCTGGTCCGGTCTGAACCGGATGGAACCATTTGGAACCGGATGGAACCGGTTTGAACCGGTTTGAACCCGGATAAAACCAGTCGAATAATGAATTAACAAACAAAATCGGCATGTAATAAACCGGTTTGAACCGGTTATGAACCAGTATCAACTCCTCTGGACTGGTCCGAACCGGATGGAACCAGTTGGAACCGGATGGAACCGGTTTGAACCGGTTTAAAGTGGATAAAACCTGTCCAATAATGAATTCACATACAAAATGGACATGGAAGAAACCGGTTTGAACCGGTTATGAACCAGTATCGACTCCTCTGGACTGGTCTGATTTGGGTGGAACCAGTTCGAACCGTATCGAATCGGTTTGAACCGTTTAAACCAGATAAAACCTGTTCCATAATGAATTACCATACAAAATCGGCATGGAATAAACCGGTTTCAACCGGTTATGAACCAGTATGATCTCCTCTGGTACGGTCTGAACCGGATGGAACCAGGTGGAACCGGATGGAACCGGTTTGAACCGGTTTAAAGTGGATAAAACCTGTCCAATAAAGAATTAACACAAAATCCGCATGGAATAAACCGGTTTGAACCGGTTATGAACCAGTATGAACTCCTCTGGACTGGTCTGAACGGGATGGAACCAGTTGGAACCGGATAGAATAGGTTTGAACCGGTTTAAACCGGATAAAACCTGTCCAATAATGAATTCACATACAAAATGGACATCGAAGAAACCTGCTTGAACCGGTTATGACCCAGTATGACCTCCTCTGGTCCGGTCTGAACCGGATGGAACCAGTTGGAACCGGATGGAACCGGTTTTATCCGGTTTGAACCGGATAAAAACTGTCCAATAATGAATTAACATACAAAATCGGCATGGAATAAACCGGTTTGAACCGGTTATGAACCAGTATGACCTCCTCTGGTCCGGTTTGAACCGGATGGAACCAGTTAGAACCTAATGGAACCGGTTTGAACCGGTTTAAGCCGGATAAAACCTGTCCAATAATGAATTAACACAAAATCGGCATGGAATAAACCGGTTTGAACCGGTTATGACCCAGTATGACCTCCTCTGGTCAGGTCTGAACCGGATGGAACCAGTTGGAACCGGATGGGACCGGTTTGAACCGGTTTAAACCGGATTACACCTGTTCCATAATGAATTAACATACAAAATCGGCATGGAATAAACCGGTTTGAACCGGTTATGAACCAGTATGGCCTCCTCTTGTCCGGTCTGAACCGGATGGAACCAGTTAGATCCGGATGGAACCGGTTTGAACCGGTTTAAACCGGATTAAACCTGTCCAATAATGAATTAACATACAAAATCGGCATGGAATAAACCGGTTTGAAGCGGTTATGACCCAGTATGACCTCCTCTGGTCAGGTCTGAACCGGATGGAACCAGTTGGAACCGGATGGGACCGGTTTGAACCGGTTTAAACCGGATTAAACCTGTCCAATAATGAATTAACATACAAAATCCGCATGGAATAAGAAGGTTTGAACCGGATTTGAAACAGTATCAACTCCTCTGGACTGATCCGAACCGGATGGAACCAGTTGGAACCGGATGGAACCGGTTTCAACCGGTTTAAATTGGATAAAACCTATCCAATAATGAATTAACACAAAATCGGCATGGAATAAACCGGTTTGAACCGGTTATGAACTAGTATGAACTCCTCTGGACTGGTCTGAACGGGATGGAACCAGTTGGAACCGGATCGAACAGGTTTGAACCGGTTTAAACCGGATAAAACCTGTCCAATAATGAATTCACATACAAAATGGACATCGAAGAAACCGGTTTGAACCGGTTATGACCCAGTATGACCTCCTCTGGTCCGGTCTGAACCGGATGGAACCAGTTGGATCCGGATGGAACCGGTTTGAACCGGTTTGAACCCGGATAAAACCAGTCGAATAATGAATTAACAAACAAAATCGGCATGGAATAAACCGGTTTGAACCGGTTATGAACCAGTATCAACTCCTCTGGACTGGTCCGAACCGGATGGAACCAGTTGGAACCGGATGGAACCGGTTTGAACCGGTTTAAACCGGATAAAACCTGTCGAATAATTAATTGACATACAAAATCGGCATGGAATAAACCGGTTTGAACCGGTTATGAACCAGTATCAACTCCTCTGGACTGGTCAAAACCGGATGGAACCATTTAGAACCTAATGGAACCGCATTGAACCGGTTTAAACAGGATAAAACCTGTCCAATAATGAATTAACATACAAAATCGGCATGGAATAAACCGGTTTGAACCGGTTATGAACCAATATCGACTCCTCTGGACTGGTCTGATTTGGATGGAACCAGTTAGAGCCGGATGGAACCGGTTTGAACCGGTTTGAACCCCACAAAATCTGTCCAAGAATGAATTAACATACAAAATAGGCATGAAATAAACCGGTTTGAACCGGTTATGACCCAGTGTCAACTCCTCTGGACTGGTCTGAACCGGATGGAACCAGTTTGAACCGGATGGAACCGGTTTGAACTGGTTTAAAGTGGACAAAACCTGTCCAATAATGAATTCACATACAAAATGGACATGGAAGAAACCGGTTTGAACCAGTTATGAACCAGTATCGACTCGTCTGGACTGGTCTGATTTGGATGGAACCAGTTAGAACCGTATGGAACCGGTTTGAACCAGATAAAACCTGTTCTATAATGAATTAACATGCAAAATCGGCATGGAATAAACCGGTTTGATCCGGTTATGAACCAGTATGATCTCCTCTAGTCCGGTCTGAACCGGATGGAACCAGTCAGATCCTAATGGAACCGGTTTGAACCGGTTTAAACCGGATAAAACCAGTCAAATCATGAATTTATTTACAAAATCGGCATGGAATAAACCGGTTTGAACCGGTTATGACCCAGTATGACCTCCTCTGGTCAGGTCTGAACCGGATGGAACCAGTTGGAACTGGATGGGACCGGTTTGAACCGGTTTAAACCGGATTAAACCTGTCCAATAATGAATTAACATACAAAATCGGCATGGAATAAACCGGTTTGAACCGGATTTGAACCAGAATCAACTCCTCAGGACTGGTCCGAACCGGATGGAACCAGTTGGAACCGGATGGAACCGGTTTCAACCGGTTTAAAGTGGATAAAACCTGTCCAATAATGAATTAACACAAAATCGGCATGGAATAAACCGGTTTGAACCGGTTGTGAACTAGTATGAACTCCTCTGGACTGGTCTGAACGGGATGGAACCAGTTGGAACCGAATGGAATAGGTTTGAACCGGTTTAAACCGGATAAAACCTATCCAATAATGAATTCACATACAAAATGGACATCGAAGAAACCGGTTTGAACCGGTTATGACCCAGTATGACCTCCTCTGGTCCGGTCTGAACCGGATGAAACCAGTTGGAACCGGATGGAACCGGTTTGAACCGGTTTGAACCCGGATAAAACAAGTCGAATAATGAATTAACAAACAAAATCGGCATGGAATAAACCGGTTTGAACCGGTTATGAACCAGTATCAACTCCTCTGGACTGGTCCGAACCGGATGGAACCAGTTGGAACCGGATGGAACCGGTTTGAACCGGTTTAAACCGGATAAAACCTGTCGAATAATTAATTGACATACAAAATCGGCATGGAATAAACCGGTTTGAACCGGTTATGAACCAGTATCAACTCCTATGGTTTGGTCTGAACGGGATGGAACCAGTTGGAACCTGATGGAACCGGTTTGAACCGGTTTAAACCGGATAAAACCTGTCCAATAATGAATTAAGATACAAAATCGGCATGGAATAAACCGGTTTGAACCGGTTATGAACCAGTATCAACTCCCCTGGACTGGTCAAAACCGGATGGAACCATTTAGAACCTAATGGAACCGCATTGAACCGGTTTAAACAGGATAAAACCTGTCCAATAATGAATTAACATACAAAATCGGCATGGAATAAACCGGTTTGAACCGGTTATGAACCAATATCGACTCCTCTGGACTGGTCTGATTTGGATGGAACCAGTTAGAACCGGATGGAACCGGTTTGAACCGGTTTAAACCCGATAAAATCTGTCCAAGAATGAATTAACATACAAAAAAGGCATGAAATAAACCGGTTTGAACCGGTTATGACCCAGTGTCAACTCCTCTGGACTGGTCTGAACCGGATGGAACCAGTTTGAACCGGATGGAACCGGTTTGAACCGGTTTAAAGTGGATAAAACCTGTCCAATAATGAATTCACATACAAAATGGACATGGAAGAAACCGGTTTGAACCGGTTATGAACCAGTATCGACTCCTCTGGACTGGTCTGATTTGGATGGAACCAGTTAGAACCGTATGGAACCGGTTTGAACCAGATAAAACCTGTTCTATAATGAATTAACATACAAAATCGGAATGGAATAAACCGGTTTGATCCGGTTATGAACCAGTATGATCTCCTCTGGTCCGGTCTGAACCGGATGGAACTAGTTAGAACCTAATGGAACCGGTTTCAACAGGTTTAAGCCGGATAAAACCTGTCCAATAATGAATTAACACAAAATCGGCATGGAATAAACCGGTTTGAACCGGTTATGAACCAGTATCAACTCCTCTGGTTTGGTCTGAACGGGATGGAACCAGTTGGAACCTGATGGAACCGGTTTGAACCGGTTTAAACCGGATAAAACCTGTCCAATAATGAATTAAGATACAAAATCGGCATGGAATAAACCGGTTTGAACCGGTTATGAACCAGTATGGCCTCCTCTTGTCCGGTCTGAACCGGATGGAACCAGTTAGATCCGGATGGAACCGGTTTGAACCGGTTTAAACCGGATACAACCAGTCAAATCATGAATTAACATACAAAATCGGCATGGAATGAACCGGTTTGAACCGGTTATGACCCAGTATGACCTCCTCTGGTCAGGTCTGAACCGGATGGAACCAGTTGGAACCGGATGGGACCGGTTTGAACCGGTTTAAACCGGATTAAACCTGTCCAATAATGAATTAACATACAAAATCGGCATGGAATAAGAAGGTTTGAACCGGATTTGAAACAGTATCAACTCCTCTGGACTGGTCCGAACCGGATGGAACCAGTTGGAACCGGATGGAACCGGTTTCAACCGGTTTAAAGTGGATAAAACCTATCCAATAATGAATTAACACAAAATCGGCATGGAATAAACCGGTTTGAACCGGTTATGAACTAGTATGAACTCCTCTGGACTGGTCTGAACGGGATGGAACCAGTTGGAACCGGATGGAACATTTTTGAACCGGTTTAAACCGGATAAAACCTGTCCAATAATGAATTCACATACAAAATGGACATCGAAGAAACCTGTTTGAACCGGTTATGACCCAGTATGACCTCCTCTGGTCCGGTCTGAACCGGATGGAACCAGTTGGAACCGGACGGAACCGGTTTGAACCGGTTTGAACCCGGATAAAACCAGTCGAATAATGAATTAACAAACAAAATCGGCATGGAATAAACCGGTTTGAACCGGTTATGAACCAGTATCAACTCCTCTGGACTGGTCCGAACCGGATGGAACCAGTTGGAACCGGATGGAACCGGTTTGAACCGGTTTAAACCGGATAAAACCTGTCGAGTAATTAATTGACATACAAAATCGGCATGGAATAAACCGGTTTGAACCGGTTATGAACCAGTATCAACTCCTCTGGTTTGGTCTGAACGGGATGGAACCAGTTGGAACCTGATGGAACCGGTTTGAACCGGTTTAAACCGGATAAAACCTGTCCAATAATGAATTAAGATACAAAATCGGCATGGAATAAACCGGTTTGAACCGGTTATGAACCAGTATCAACTCCTCTGGACTGGTCAAAACTGGATGGAACCATTTAGAACCTAATGGAACCGCATTGAACCGGTTTAAACAGGATAAAACCTGTCCAATAATGAATTAACATACAAAATCGGCATGGAATAAACCGGTTTGAACCGGTTATGAACCAATATCGACTCCTCTGAAGTGGTCTGAACGGGATGGAACCAGTTGGAACCGTATCGAATCGGTTTGAACCGGTTTAAACAGGATAAAACCTGTCCAATAATGAATTAACATACAAAATCGGCATAGAATAAATCGGTTTGAACCGGTTATGAAACAGTATCAACTCCTCTGAAGTGGTATGAACGGGATGGAACCAGTTGGAACCGTATCGAATCGGTTTGAACCGGTTTAAACCGGATAAAACCTTTCCAATAATGAATTAACAGACAAAATCGCCATTGAATAAACCGGTTTGAACCGGTTATGAACCAATATCGACTCCTCTGGACTGGTCTGATTTGGATGGAACCAGTTAGAACCGGATGGAACCGGTTTGAACCGGTTTCAACCCCATAAAATCTGTCCAATGATTAATTAACATACAAAATCGGCATGAAATAACCAGGTTTCAACCGGTTATGAGCCAGTGTCAACTCCTATGGACTGGTCGGAGCCGGATGGAACCAGTTGGAACCGGATGGAACCGGTTTAGCCGGTTTAAACCGGATAAAACCTGTCCAATAATGAATTAACACACAAAAAAAGCATGGAATAAACCGGATTGAACCGGTTATGAACCAATATGATCACCTCTGTTCCGGTCTGAACCGAGTGGAACCAGTTGAAACCGGATGGAACCGGTTCAAACCGGTTTAAGCCGGATAAAACCTGTCAAATCATGAATTAACATACAAAATCGGCATGGAATAAACCGGTTTCAACCGGTTATGAACCAAATTCGACTCCTCTGGACTGGTCTGATTTGGATGGAACCAGTTAGAACCGGATGGAACCGGTCTGAACCGGTTTAAACCCCACAAAATCTGTCCAATAATGAAATAACATGCAAAATCGGCATGAAATAAACCGGTTTGAACCGGTTATGACCCAGTCTCAACTCCTCTGGACTGGTCTGAACCGGATGGAACCAGTTTGAACCGGATGGAACCGGTTTGAACCGGTTTGAAGTGGATAAAACCTGTCCAATAATGAATTCACATACCAAATGGACATGGAAGAAACCGGTTTGAACCGGTTATGAACCAATATCGACTCCTCTGGACTAGTCTGATTTGGATGGAACCAGTTAGAACCGGATGGAACCGGTTTGAACCGGTTTAAACCCCATAAAATCTGTCGAATAATGAATTAACATACAAAATCGGCATGAAATAAACCGGTTTGAACCAGTTATGAGCCAGTGTCAATTCCTCTGGACTGGTCTGAACCGGATGGAACCAGTTTGAACCGGATGGAACCGGTCTGAACCGGTTTAAGGTGGATAAAACCTGTCGAATAATGAATTAACATACAAAATCGGCATGGAATAAACCGGTTTGAACCGGTTATGAACCAGTGTGACCTCCTCTGGTCCGGTCTGAACCGGATGGAACCAGTTGGAACCGGATGGAACCGGTTTGAACCGGTTTAAACCGGATAAAACCTGTCGAATAATGAATTAACATACAAAATCGGCATGGAATGAACCGGTTTGAACCGGTTTTGTACCAGCATCAACTCCTCTGGACTGGTCCGAACCGGATGGAACCAGTTGTAACCGGATGGAACCGGTTTAAACCGGATAAAACCTGTCCAATAATGAATTAACATACAAAATCGGCATGAAATAAACCGGTTTGAACCGGTTATGAGCCAGTGTCAAATCCTCTGGACTGGCCTGAACCGGATGGAACCAGTTTGAACCGGATGGAACCGGTTTCAACCGGTTTGAGGTGGATAAAACCTGTCCAATAATGAATTAACATACAAAATGGACATTGAAGACACCGGTTTGAACCGGATATGAACCAGTATCGACTCCTCTGGACTGGTCTGATTTCGATGGAACCAGTTAGAACCAGATGGAACCGGTCTGAACCGGTTTAAACCGGATAAAACCTGTTCTATAATGAATTAACATACAAAATCGGCATGGAATAAACCGGTTTGAACCGGTTATGAGCCAATATCGACTCCTCTGGACTGGTCTGATTTGGATGGAACCAGTTAGATCCGGATGGAACCGGTTTGAACCGTTTTAATCGCCATAAAATCTGTCCAATAATGAATTAACATACAAAATCGGCATGAAATAAACCGGTTTGAACCGGTTATGAGCCAGTGTCAACTCCTCTGGACTGGTCTGAACCGGATGGAACCAGTTTGAACCGGATGGAACCGGTCTGAAGCGGTTTAAGGTGGATAAAACCTGTCGAATAATGAATTAACATACAAAATCGGCATACAATAAACCGGTTTGAACCGGATATGAACCATTATCAACTCCTCTGGACTGGTCTGAACGGGATGGAACCAGTTGGAACCGGATGGAACCGGTTTCAACCGGATAAAACCTGTCCAATAATGAATTAACATACAAAATCGGCATGGAATAAACCGGTTTGAACCGGTTATGAACCAGTATCAACTCCTCTGGACTGGTCAAAACCGGATTGAACCAGTTAGAACCTAATGGAACCGGTTTGAACCCGTCGAAACCGGATAAAACCTGTCCAATAATGAATTAACATACAAAATCGGCATGGAATAAATCGGTTTGAACCGGTTATGAACCAATATCGACTCCTCTGGACTGGTCTGATTTGGTCGGAACCAGTTAGAACCGGATGGAACCGGTTTGAACCGGTTTAAACCCCATAAAATCTGTCCAATAATGAATTAACATACACAATCGGAATGAAACAAACCGGTTTGAAGCGGTTATGAGCCAGTGTCAACTCTTCTGGACTGGTCTGAACCGGATGGAACCAGTTTGTACTGGATGGAACCGGTTTGAACCGGTTTAAGGTGTATAAAACCTGCCCAATAATGAATTAACATACAAAATGGACATGGAAGAAACCGGATTTAACCGGTTATGAAACAGTATCGACTCCTCTGCAATGGTCTGATTCGGCTGGAACCAGTTAGAACCGGATGGAACCGGTTTGAACCGGTTTAAACTGGATAAAACCTTTCCAATAACGAATTGACATACAAAATGGACATGGAAGAAACCGGTTTGAACCGGTTATGAACCAGTATCAACTCCTCTGGACTGGTCTGAACCGGATGGAACCAGTTTGAACCGGATGGAACCGGTTTCAACCGGTTTGAGGTGGATAAAACCTGTCCAATAATGAATTAACATACAAAATCGGTATACAATAAACCGGTTTTAACAGGATATGAACCAGGATCAACTCCTCTGGTCTGGTCTGAACCGGATGGAACCAGTTGGAACCGGATGGAACCGGTTTGAACCGGTTTAAACCGGATAAAATCTGTCGAATAATGAATTCACATACAAAATGGGCATGGAATAAACCGGTTTGAACCGGTTCTGTACCTGTATCAACTCCTCTGGACTGGTCCGAACCGGATGGAACCAGTTCGAACCGGATGGAACCGGTTTGAACCGGTTTAAAGTTAATAAAACCTGTCGAATAATGAATTAACATAAAAAAATCGGCATGGAATAAACCGGTTTGAACCGGGTATGAACCAGTATCAACTCCTCTGGACTGGTCTGAACGGGATGGAACCAGTTGGAACCGGATGGAACCGGTTTAAACCGGATAAAACCTGTCCAATAATGAATTAACATAAAAAATCGGCATGGAATAAACCGGTTTGAACTGGTTTTGAACCAGTATCAACTCCTCTGGACTTGTGAAAACCGGATGGAACCAGTTAGAACCTAATGGAACCGGTTTGAACCCGTTGAAACCGGATAAAACCTGTCCAATAATGAATTAACATACAAAATCGGCATGGAATAAATCGGTTTGAACCGGTCATGAACCAATATCGACTCCTCTGGACTGGTCTGATTTGGTCGGAACCAGTTAGAACCGGATGGAACCGGTTTGAACCGGTTAAAACCCCATAAAATCTGTCCAATAATGAATTAACATACAAAATCGGAATGAAATAAACCGGTTTGAACCGGTTATGAGCCAGAGTCAACTGTTCTGGACTGGTCTGAACCGGATGGAACCAGTTTGTACTGGATGGAACCGGTTTGAACCGTTTTAAGGTGGATAAAACCTGTCCAATAATGAATTAACATACAAAATGGACATGGAAGAAACCGGATTTAACCGGTTATCACACAGTATCGACTCCTCTGCACTGGTCTGATTCGGCTGGAAAAAGTTAGAACCGGATGGAACCGGTTTGAACCGGTTTAAACTGGATAAAACCTTTCCAATAACGAATTGACATACAAAATGGACATGGAAGAAACCGGTTTGAACCGGTTATGAACCAGTATCAACTCCTCTGGACTGGTCTGAACCGGATGGAACCGGTTTAGCCGGTTTAAACCGGATAAAACCTGTCCAATAATGAATTAACACACAAAATCAGCATGGAATAAACCGGTTTGAACCGGTTATGAACCAATATCGACTCCTCTGGACTGGTCTGATTTGGATGGAACCAGTTAGAACCGGATGGAACCGGTTTGAACCGTCTTAACCCCATAAAATCTGTCCAATAATTAATTAACATACAAAATCTGCATGAAATAAACCGGTTTCAACCGGTTATGAGATTGTGTCAACTCCTCTGGACTGGTCTAAACGGGATGGAACCAGTTGCCACCGGATGGAACCGGTTTAAACCGGTTTCAAGAGGATAAAACCTGTCCAATAATGAATTCACATACCAAATGGAAATGGAAGAAACCGGTTTGAACCGGTTATGAACCAATATCGACTCCTCTGCACTGGTCTGCTTTGGATGGAACCAGTTAGAACCGGATTTATCCGGTTTGATCCGGTTTAAGCCCCATAAAATCTGTCCAATAATGAATTAACATACAAAATCGGCATGAAATAAACCGGTTTGAACCGGTTATGAGCCAGTGTCAATTCCTCTGGACTGGTCTGAACCGGATGGAACCAGTTTGAACCGGATGGAACCGGCCTGAACCGGTTTAAGGTGGATAAAACCTGTCGAATAATGAATTGACATACAAAATCGGCATGGAATAAACCGGTTTGAACCGGTTATCAACCAGTATGACCTCCTCTGGTCCGGTCTGAACCGGATGGAACCAGTTGGAACCGGATGGAACCGGTTTCAACCGATTTAACCCGGATAAAACCAGTCGAATAATGAATTAACATACAAAATCGGCATAGAATAAATCGGTTTGAACCGGTTATGAAACAGTATCAACTCCTCTGGAGTGGTCTGAACGGGATGGAACCAGTTGGAACCGTATGGAATCGGTTTGAACCGGTTTAAACCGGATAAAACCTGTCCAATAATGAATTAACAGACAAAATCGCCATTGAATAAACCGGTTTGAACCGGTTATGAACCAATATCGACTCCTCTGGACTGGTCTGATTTGGATGGAACCAGTTAGAACCGGATGGAACCGGTTTGAACCGGTTTCAACCCCATAAAATCTGTCCAATAATTAATTATCATACAAAATCGGCATGAAATAACCAGGTTTCAACCGGTTATGAGCCAGTGTCAAATCCTATGGACTGGTCTGAGCCGGATGGAACCAGCTGGAACCGGATGGAACCGGTTTAGCCGGTTTAAACCGGATAAAACCTGTCCAATAATGAATTAACACACAAAAAAAGCATGGAATAAACCGGATTGAACCGGTTATGAACCAATATGATCACCTCTGTTCCGGTCTGAACCGGATGGAACCATTTGAAACCGGATGGAACCGGTTCAAACCGGTTTAAGCCGGATAAAACCTGTCAAATCATGAATTAACATACAAAATCGGCATGGAATAAACCGGTTTGAACCGGTTATGAACCAATATCGACTCCTCTGGACTGGTCTGATTTGGATGGAACCAGTTAGAACCGGATGGAACCGGTTTGAACCGGTTTAAACCCCACAAAATCTGTCCAATAATGAATTAACATGCAAAATCGGCATGAAATAAACCGGTTTGAACCGGTTATGACCCAGTCTCAACTCCTCTGGACTGGTCTGAACCGGATGGAACCAGTTTGAACCGGATGGAACCGGTTTGAACCGGTTTGAAGTGGATAAAACCTGTCCAATAATGAATTCACATACCAAATGGACATGGAATACACCGGTTTGAACCGGTTATGAACCAATATCGACTCCTCTGGACTGGTCTGATTTGGATGGAACCAGTTAGAACCAGATGGAACCGGTTTGAACCGTTTTAATCCCCATAAAATCTGTCCAATAATGAATTAACATACAAAATCGGCATGAAATAAACCGGTTTGAACCAGTTATGAGCCAGTGTCAATTCCTCTGGACTGGTCTGAACCGGATGGAACCAGTTTGAACCGGATGGAACCGGTCTGAACCGGTTTAAGGTGGATAAAACCTGTCGAATAATGAATTAACATACAAAATCGGCAAGGAATCAACCGGTTTGAACCGGTTATGAACCAGTATGACCTCCTCTGGTCCGGTCTGAACCGGATGGAACCAGTTGGAACCGGATGGAACCGGTTTGAACCGGTTTAAACCGGATAAAACCTGTCGAATAATGAATTAACATACAAAATCGGCATGGAATAAACCGGTTTGAACCGGTTTTGTACCAGTATCAACTCCTCTGGACTGGTCCGAACCGGATGGAACCATTTGGAACCGGATGAAACCGGTTTGAACCGTTTTAATCCCCATAAAATCTGTCCAATAATGAATTAATATACAAAATCGGCATGAAATAAACCGGTTTGAACCGGTTATGAGCCAGTGTCAACTCCTCTGGACTGGTCTGAACCGGATGCAACCAGTTTGAACCGGATGGAACCGGTTTAAACCGGTTTAAAGTGGATAAAACCTGTCCAATAATGAATTCACATACCAAATGGAAATGGAAGAAACCGGTTTGATCCGGTTATGAACCAATATCGACTCCTCTGGACTGGTCTGATTTGGATGGAACCAGTTAGAACCGGATGGAACCGGTCTGAACCGGTTTAAACCCCATAAAATCTGTCCAATAATGAAGTAACATACAAAATCGGCATGAAATAAACCGGTTTGAACCGGTTATGAGCCAGTGTCAACTCCTCTGGACTGGTCTGAACCGGATGGAACCAGTTTGAACCGGATGGAACCGGTCTGAACCGGTTTAAGGTGGATAAAACCTGTCGAATAATGAATTAACATACAAAATCGGCATGGAATAAACCGGTTTGAACCGGTTAGGAACCAGTATGACCTCCTCTGGTCCGGTCTGAACCGGATGGAACCAGTTGGAACCGGATGGAACCGGTTTGAACCGGTTTAAACCGGATAAAACCTGCCGAATAATGAATTAACATACAAAATCGGCATGGAATAAACCGGTTTGAACCGGTTTTGTACCAGTATCAACTCCTCTGGACTGGTCCGAACCGGATGGAACCAGTTGGAACCGGATGGAACCGGTTTGAACCGGTTTAAACCGGATAAAACCTGTCGAATAATGAATTAACATACAAAATCGGCATGGAATAAACCGGTTTGAACCGGTTTTGTACCAGTATCAACTCCTCTGGACAGGTCCGAACCGGATGGAACCAGTTGGAACCGGATGGAACCGGTTTGAACCGTTTTAATCCCCATAAAATCTGTCCAATAATGAATTAATATACAAAATCGGCATGAAATAAACCGGTTTGAACCGGTTATGAGCCAGTGTCAACTCCTCTCGACTGGTCTGAACCGGATGCAACCAGTTTGAACCGGATGGAACCGGTTCAAACCGGTTTAAAGTGGATAAAACCTGTCCAATAATGAATTCACATACCAAATGGAAATGGAAGAAACCGGTTTGAACCGGTTATGAACCAATATCGACTCCTCTGGACTGGTCTGATTTGGATGGAACCAGTTAGAACCGGATGGAACCGGTTTGAACCGGTTTAAACCCCATAAAATCTGTCCAATAATGTAGTAACATACAAAATCGACATCAAATAAACCGGTTTGAACCGGTTATGAGCCAGTGTCAACTCCTCTGGACTGGTCTGAACCGGATGGAACCAGTTTGAACCGGATGGAACCGGTCTGAACCGGTTTAAACCGGATAAAACCTGCCGAATAATGAATTAACATACAAAATCGGCATGGAATAAACCGGTTTGAACCGGTTTTGTACCAGTATCAACTCCTCTGGACTGGTCCGAACCGGATGGAACCAGTTGGAACCGGATGGAACCGGTTTAAACCGGATAAAACCTGTCCAATAATGAATTAACATACAAAATGGACATTGAAGACACCGGTTTGAACCGGATATGAACCAGTATCGACTCCTCTGGACTGATCTGATTTCGATGGAACCAGTTAGAACCAGATGGAACCGGTCTGAACCGGTTCAAACCGGATAAAACCTGTTCTATAATGAATTAACATACGAAATCGGCATGGAATAAACCGATTTGAACCGGTTATGAACCAATATCGACTCCTCTGGACTGGTCTGATTTGGATGGAACCAGTTAGAACCGGATAGAACCGGTTTCAACCGGTTTCAACCGGATAAAACCTGTCCAATAATGAATTAACATACAAAATCGGCATGGAATAAACCGGTTTGAACCGGTTATGAGCCAGTATCAACTCCTCTGGACTGGTCTGAACGGGATGGAACCAGTTGGAACCTAATGGAACCGGTTTGAACCGGTTTAAACTGGATAAAACCTGTCCAATAATGAATTAACATACAAAATCGGCATGGAATAAACCGGTTTGAACCGGTTAGGAACCAGTATGACCTCCTCTGGTCCGGTCTGAACCGGATGGAACCAGTTGGAACCGGATGGAACCGGTTTGAACCGGTTTAAACCGGATAAAACCGATCGAATAATGAATTAACATACAAAATCGGCATGGATTAAACCGGTTTGAACCGGTTTTGTACCAGTATCAACTCCTCTGGACTGGTCCGAACCGGATGGAACCAGTTGGAACCGGATGGAACTGGTTTAAACCGGATAAAACCTGTCCAATAATGAATTAACATACATAATCGGTATGAAATAAAC
Source organism: Megalonaias nervosa (assembly GCA_016617855.1). NCBI lineage: Eukaryota > Metazoa > Mollusca > Bivalvia > Unionida > Unionidae > Megalonaias > Megalonaias nervosa. The sequence continues at coordinate 16,068 of JAECUM010091009.1, forward strand.
CGGTTTGAACCGGTTATGAGGAAGTGTCAACTCCTCTGGACTGGTCTGAACCGGATGGAACCAGTTTGAACCGGATGGAACCGGTTTGAACCGGTTAAAGTTGGATAAAACCTGTCCAATAATGAATTAACATACAAAATGGACATTGAAGACACCGGTTTTAACCGGATATGAACCAGTATCGACTCTACTCGACTGGACTGATTTGGATGGAACCAGTTAGAACCGGATGGAACCGGTATGAACCGGTTTAAACCGGATAAAACCTGCTCTATAATGAATTAACATACAAAATCGGCATGGAATAAACCGGTTTGAACCGGTTATGAACCAATATCGACTCCTCTGGACTGGTCTGATTTGGATGGAACCAGTTAGAACCAGATGGAACCGGTTTGAACCGTTTTAATCCCCATAAAATCTGTCCAATATTGAATTAACATACAAAATCGGCATGAAATAAACCGGTTTGAACCGGTTATGAGCCAGTGTCAACTCCTCTGGACTGGTCTGAACCGGATGGAACTAGTTTCAACCGGATGGAACCGGTCTGAACCGGTTTAAGGTGGATCAAACCTGTCGAATAATGAATTAACATACAAAATCGGCATGAAATAAACCGGTTTGAACCGGATATGAACCAGTATCGACTCCTCTGGACTGGTCTGATTTGGATGGAACCAGTTAGAACCGGATGGAACCGGTATGAACCGGTTTAAACCGGATAAAACCTGCTCTATAATGAATTAACATACAAAATCGGCATGGAATAAACCGGTTTGAACCGGTTATGAACCAATATCGACTCCTCTGGACTGCTCTGATTTGGATGGAACCAGTTAGAACCGGATGGAACCGGTTTGAACCGGTTCAAACCCCATCAAATCTGTCCAATAATGAATTAACATGCATAATCGGCATGAAATAAAGCGTTTTGAACCGGTTATGACCCAGTGTCAACTCCTCTGGACTGGTCTGAACCGTATGGAACCAGTTTGAACCGGATGGAACCGGTTTAAACCGGTTTAAAGAGGATAAAACCTGTCCAATAATGAATTCACATACCAAATGGAAATGGAAGAAACCGGTTTGAACCGGTTATGAACCAATATCGACTCCTCTGGACTGGTCTGATTTGGATGGAACCAGTTAGAACCGGATGGAACCGGTTTGAACCGATTTAAACCCCATAAAATCTGTCCAATAATGAATTAACATACAAAATCGGCATCAAATAAACCGGTTTGAACCGGTTATGAGCCAGTGTCAACTCCTCTGGACTGGTCTGAACCGGATGGAACCAGTTTGAACCGGATGGAACCGGTCTGAACCGGTTTAAGGTGGATAAAACCTGTCGAATAATGAATTAACATACAAAATCGGCATGGAATAAACCGGTTTGAACCGGTTATGAACCAGTATGACCTCCTCTGGTCCGGTCTGAACCGGATGGAACCAGTTGGAACCGGATGGAACCGGTTTGAACCGGTTTAAACCGGATAAAACCTGTCGAATAATGAATTAACATACAAAATCGGCATGGAATAAACCGGTTTGAACCGGTTTTGTACCAGTATCAACTCCTCTGGACTGGTCCGAACCGGATGGAACCATTTGGAACCGGATGAAACCGGTTTGAACCGTTTTAATCCCCATAAAATCTGTCCAATAATGAATTAATATACAAAATCGGCATGAAATAAACCGGTTTGAACCGGTTATGAGCCAGTGTCAACTCCTCTGAACTGGTCTGAACCGGATGCAACCAGTTTGAACCGGATGGAACCGGTTTAAACCGGTTTAAAGTGGATAAAACCTGTCCAATAATGAATTCACATACCAAATGGAAATGGAAGAAACCGGTTTGATCCGGTTATGAACCAATATCGACTCCTCTGGACTGGTCTGATTTGGATGGAACCAGTTAGAACCGGATGGAACCGGTCTGAACCGGTTTAAACCCCATAAAATCTGTCCAATAATGAAGTAACATACAAAATCGGCATGAAATAAACCGGTTTGAACCGGTTATGAGCCAGTGTCAACTCCTCTGGACTGGTCTGAACCGGATGGAACCAGTTTGAACCGGATGGAACCGGTCTGAACCGGTTTAAGGTGGATAAAACCTGTCGAATAATGAAATAACATACAAAATCGGCATGGAATAAACCAGTTTGAACCGGATATGAACCAGTATCAACTCCTCTGGACTGGTCTGAACCGGATGGAACCAGTGAGAACCAGATGGAACCGGTTTGAACCGGTTTAAACCGGACAAAACCTGTCCAATGATCAATTGACATACAAAATCGGCATAGAATAAACCGGTTTGAACAGGTTATGAACCAGTATCAACTCCTCTTGATTGGTCTGAGCCGGATGGAACCAGTTAGAACCGGATGGAACTGGTTTGAACCGGTTTGAACCGGATAAGACCGGTCGAATAATGAATTAAGATACAAAATCGGCATGGAATAAACCGGTTTGAACCGGTTATGAACTGGTTTCAACTCCTCTGACCGGACTGAACCGGACGGAACCAGTTGTAACCTGATGGAACCGGTTTCAACCGGTTTAATCCGGATAAAACCAGTCCAATAATGAATTAACATACAAAATCGGTATGGAATAAGCCGGGTTGAACCGGTTGTGAACCAGTGTTATCTCCCCTGGACTGGTCTCAAGCGCATGGAACCAGCTAGATCCGGATGGAACCGGTTTGAACCGGTTTAAACCGGATAAAACCTGTCGAATAATGAACTGACATACAAAATCGTCATGGTATAAACCGGTTAGAACCGGTTCTAAACCAGTATCAACTCCTCTGGACTGGTCTGAACTGGATACAATCAGTTAGAACCGGATGGAACCGGTTTGAACCGGTTCAAACCGGATAAAACCTGTCCAATAATGAATTGACATACAAAATCGGCATAGAATAAACCGGTTTGAACCGGTTCTGAACCAGTATCAACTCCTCTGGACTGGTCTGAACCGGATGGAACCAGTTAGAACCGGATGGAACCGGTTTGACCCGGTTTAAACCGGATAAAATCTGTCCAATAATCAATTAACATACAAATTCGGCATGGAATTAACCGGTTTGAACCGGTTATGAACCAGAATGAACTACTCTGGACTGGTCTGAACCGGACGGAACCAGTTATAACCGGATGGAACCGGTTTGAACCGGTTCAAACCGGATAAAACCTTCCAATAATCAATTAACATATTAAATCGGCATGGAATAAACCGGTTTGAACCGGTTATGAACCAGTATTATCTCCTCTGGACCCGAGTGAACCGGACGGAGCCAGTTAGAACCGGATGGAACCGGTGTGAACCGGATAAAGTCTAACCAATAATGAATTATCATACAAAATCGGCATGGAAGAAACCGGTTTCAACCGGTTATGAACCAGTATCAACTCCTCTGGACTTTTCTGAACATGATGGAACCAGTTAGAACCGGATGGAACCGGTTTGAACCGGTTTAAACCGGATAAAACCTGTCCAATAATCAATTAACATACAAAATCGGCATGGAATAAACCGGTTTGAACCGGTTTTGAACCAGTATTATCTCCTCTGGACTGGACTGAACCGGACGAAAGCAGTTAAAACCGGATGGAACCGGTTTGAACCGGTTTAAACCGGATAAAACCTGTCCAATAATGAATTGACATACAAAATCGGCATAGAATAAACCGGTTTGAATAGGCTATGAACCAGTATCAAATCCTCTGACTGGACTGAACCGGACGGAACCAGTTGGAACCTGATGGAACCGGTTTGAACCGGTTTAAACCGGATAAAACCTGTCCAATAATGAATTATCATACAAAATCTCCATGAAATTAACCGGTTTGAACCGGATGTGAACCAGTATCAACTCCTCTGGACTGGTCTGAACGGGATGGAACCAGTTAGAACCGGATGGAACTGGTTTGAACCGGTTTCAAGCGGATAAGACCGGTCGAATAGTGAATTAAGATACAAAATCGGATTGGAATAAACGGTTTTCAACCGGTTATCAACCAGTATCAACTCCTCTGGACTGGTCTGAACCGGATGGAACCAGTTAGAACCGGATGGAACCGGTTTGCACCGGTTTAAAGCGGATAAAATCTGTACAATAATCAATTAACATACAAAATCGGCATGGAATAAACCGGTTTGAACCGGTTTTGAACCAGTATCAACTCCTCTGGAGTGGACTGAACCGGACGGAAGCAGTTAGAACCGGATGGAACCGGTTTAAACCGGATAAAACCTGTCGAATAATGAACTGACATACAAAATCGTCATGGTATAAACCGGTTTGAACCGGTTCTAAACCAGTATCAACTCCTCTGGACTGGTCTGAACTGGATGCAATCAGTTAGAACCGGATGGAAATGGTTTGCACCGGTTTGAACCGGAGAAGACCGGTCGAATAATGAATTAAGATACAAAATCGGATTGGAATAAACCGGTTTCAACCGGTTATGAACCAGTATCGATTCCTCTGGACAGGTCTGAACCGGATGGAACCAGTTAGAACCGGATGGAACCGGTTTGAACCGGTTTAACGCGGATAAAACCTGTCCAATAATCAATTAACATACAAAATCGGCATGGAATAAACCGGTTTGAACCGGTTATGAATCAGTATTATCTCCTCTGGACCCGACTGAACCGGACGGAACCAGTTAGAACCGGATTGAACCGGTATGAACCGGATAAAGTCTAACCAATATTAAATTATCATACAAAATAGGCATGGAAGAAACCGGTTTCAACCGGTTATGAACCAGTATCAACTCCTCTGGACTTTTCTGAACATGATGGAACCAGTTAGAACCGGATGGAACCGGTTTCAACCGGTTTAAACCGGATAAAACCTGTCCAATAATCAATTAACATACAAAATCGGCATGGAATAAACCGGTTTGAACCGGTTTTGAACCAGTATTATCTCCTCTGGACTGGACTGAACCGGACGGAAGCAGTTAAAACCGGATGGAACCGGTTTGAACCGGTTTAAACCGGATAAAACCTGTCCAATAATGAATTGACATACAAAATCGGCATAGAATAAACCGGTTTGAATAGGTTATGAACCAGTATCAAATCCTCTGACTGGACTAAACCGGACGGAACCAGTTGGAACCTGATGGAACCGGTTTGAACCGGTTTAAACCGGATAAAACCTGTCCAATAATGAATTATCATACAAAATCTCCATGAAATTAACCGGTTTGAACCGGATGTGAACCAGTATCAACTCCTCTGGACTGGTCTGAACGGGATGGAACCAGTTAGAACCGGATGGAACTGGTTTGAACCGGATTCAAGCGGATAAGACCGGTCGAATAGTGAATTAAGATACAAAATCGGATTGGAATAAACGGTTTTCAACCGGTTATGAACCAGTATTATCTCCTCTGGACTGGACTGAACCGGACGAAAGCAGTTAAAACCGGATGGAACCGGTTTGAACCGGTTTAAACCGGATAAAACCTGTCCAATAATGAATTGACATACAAAATCGGCATAGAATAAACCGGTTTGAACAGGTTATGAACCAGTATCAACTCCTCTGACTGGACTGATCCGGACGGAACCAGTTGGAACCCGATGGAACCGGTTTGAACCGGTTTAAACCGGATAAAACCTGTCCAATAATGAATTATCATACAAAATCGGCATGGAATAAACCGGTTTGAACCGGATGTGAACCAGTATTAACTCCTCTGGACTGGTCTGAACCGGATGGAACCAGTTAGAACCGGATGGAACTGGTTTGAACCGGTTTGAACCGGATAAGACCGGTCGAATAATGTATTAAGATACAAAATCGGCATGGAATAAACCGGTTTCAACCGGTTATAAACCAGTATCAACTCCTCTGGACTGGTCTGAACCGGATGGAACCAGTTAGAACCGGATGGAACCGGTTTGCACCGGTTTAAAGCGGATAAAATCTGTCCAATAATCAATTAACATACAAAATCGGCATGGAATAAACCGGTTTGAACCGGTTTTGAACCAGTATCAACACCTCTGGAGTGGACTGAACCGGACGGAAGCAGTTAGAACCGGATGGAACCGGTTTAAACCGGATAAAACCTGTCGAATAATGAACTCACATACAAAATCGTCATGGTATAAACCGGTTTGAACCGGTTCTAAACCAGTATCAACTCCTCTGGACTGGTCTGAACTGGATGCAATCAGTTAGAACCGGATGGAACCGGTTTGAACCGGTTCAAACCGGATAAAACCTGTCCAATAATGAATTGACATACAAAATCGGGAGAGAATAAACCGGTTTGAACCGGTTCTGAACCAGAATCAACTCCTCTGGACTGGTCTCAACAGGATGGAACCAGTTAGAACCGGATGGAACCGGTTTGAACCGGTTTACACCGGATAAAACCTGTCCAATAATCAATTAACATACAAATTCGGCATGGAATTAACCGGTTTGAACCGGTTATGAACCAGAATGAACTACTCTGGACTGGTCTGAACCGGACGGAACCAGTTATAACCGGATGGAACCGGTTTGAACCGGTTCAAACCGGATAAAACCTTCCAATAATCAATTAACATATTAAATCGGCATGGAATAAACCGGTTTGAACCGGTTATGAACCAGTATTATCTCCTCTGGACCCGAGTGAACCGGACGGAGCCAGTTAGAACCGGATGGAACCGGTGTGAACCGGATAAAGTCTAACCAATAATGAATTATCATACAAAATCGGCATGGATGAAACCGGTTTGAACCGGCTATGAACCAGTATCAACTCCTCTGACTGGACTAAACCGGACGGAACCAGGTGGAACCGGATGGAACCGGTTTGAACCGGTT
>JAECUM010091010.1:0-30414 GCA_016617855.1 Megalonaias nervosa
CATAACTGCTTAATCTACTAAAGTGATCATAACATACACTTTGTCATTTAAATACAAATACAGATTGCTCCTCGATTAGCATAATTGTTTTGCTTCAAACACGGTATTGCACACTGATGATGATCCTTTGTTTAATCAATAAAAATTTAAAAACAATAAAGACTCATTACGGTTATTTTTACAGTCCATACAGGAAAAAGAGACTTATGTCAGTAAAATACCTGTCAATAATTTCATTGCATTTACTCTGTGGATGCAGATCTAAGGGTGATTTGCTTGTGAGTATCTAGCAACTTGAAAGAGTTTTTCAGGTCCCTGATAGATGTCTATGGACTGTCGAAAGCCTGCAGTACCCGGCTAATCTCTTCTGACGGGACCACTCTGCTCAAGGACAAAGAGAGTATCACCCCAAAGGTGGAAGGAACACTTCTCCAACCTACTGAACATGCCCTCCACCATAAACTCAGCAGCGTTAGATGCAGTTGTTCCAAAGCCAACTATCTCGGACCTGGACTTGTACCTTACCACGGAAGAAGTCGAGCGAGCCATCAACATGATCAGCTCTGGCAAGGCACCAGGCGTGGATGGAATTCCTGTTGAACACTTCAAAGCAGCTGGCCCTAAGGCCTTTGATGCACTGCACAGTATTCTGATCAGCATTTTGGAGGTGGAGTCCATGCCACAGGAGTTCAAAGACGCAATGATTGTCACCCTATACAAAAACAAAGGGAACAAAGCTGACTGCAGTAACTATCGAGGAATATCACTCCTGTCAATTGCAGGCAAGATTATGGCACGCATCCTTCTCAACTGTCTGGTCGGTAATGTCTCGGAAGCCATACTGCCGGAGGCCCAATGTGGCTTCAGACCAGATCGGAGCATGATCGACATGATCTTCATAGTGAGATGGATACAGGAAAATTGCATTGAACAAAAGATGAACTTCTACGGTGTCTTCATAGACCTCACAAAGGCCTTCGATATGGTCAACAGAGATGCATCATGGGTCATCCTAGCACGACACGGTTGCCCTAGGAAGTTCATTAAGATGATCCGACTTTTCCACAATGGCATGACGGGATTCATTCTCTATAATGGGGATGTCTCTGAGACATTCAACATTTCTAACAGCATGAAGCAGGGTTGCATTCTCACCCCAGTATCATAGCTGCCAACCCTCATGATTTTGGCATGAATTTCATGACTTTTTCAGCGATTTACGGATTCACGCCACATGCAAAAAAATCATGAATTCCCCAGTTCTCAATTATTTTAAATCTTTAATAAAATAACTGATTTCCTGTTAAGTGCTAGTCATGATATCAGCAGTTGCCGAAACGGTCCGGTACTGCTGGTTCCGATATTAGTAGGACTATACCTGATTGATACAGCTGGCCTGGTAGCAAGCATTTTAGCATTTTTTAATCTATATGTATAAGAGTAGTTTTACAAATGCTTTTGCGGTAAACTGGGGCCTAACCAGAATTTCGCTCCATGCATGCACCGCCAACACTGATTTGAATTACCGCTCGGCATCGCATCTTGAAAATATCTTCACCACCAAGGAAAAAGAAATGTATTGCACAAAAGGAGAAGTTTAGTTTGGAATATACCAAAAATTGGCCATGCATTCAGCCATCAAACATCGATATACTTTATGCTTTTTGCACACAGTGTGCCACAAATTTTAGCATCGGGCATGGTGGCAGAGACGATGTGAGGAAGCACATTGGTAGCAAAGAGCATATAGAGGTTGGGAAAATTAAGAACTCACAGCAGATTTCAGCTCTAGAATATTTTAAGCCATCCATGGAAGACCTGCAAGCTACCAATGCTGATGCATTGTTTGTGAGTTTTCTTGTTAAACTCAATCTACCTTTATCAGCTGGAGACCATGCTAAACATTTGTTCCGACAAATATTCCTGGACTCGAAGATAGCTTCACGAATTCATGTCAAAATTCACTAATTTTTATCCCTATTTTCACAAATTGCAAGCCTGGAGGGTTGGCAGCTATTCAGTATTATTCAACCTCTTTTTTTCATATGTCCTGAACCATGCTACACGCAATCTCCAAAAAGGAGTGTACATAAAGTACAGACTGGATGGCTCTTTCTTCGACCTTCGCCGACTGAATGCCAGATCCAAAACAATGGAGAAACTTATTCTTGAAGCACTTTTTGCACTCTCATGGTACACACGGAAGCAGATCTCCAGATCATCGTTACTCACTTCGCAGAAGCCTCGAGACTCTTCAGACTCACTATCAGTCTGAACAAGACAGAGGTAATTCACCAACCTGTCCCAGGCATCATAGCTCGCCCCTACCCCCCCCCCCCCCGATTGTGTCTATTGAAGACACCCAGCTGAAAGCTGTCGATCACTTCAAGTACCTTGGAAGCATCATATATTCTGATGGATCTCTAGACAAAGAGATAACGGCACACATCAGCAGCACCAGTCTGTCATGAGGATGTCTCCGCTCTCGTGTGTTGAGTCACAGGAATATCAAACTGTCCACCAAGATAAAGGTGTATAAAGCAGTTGTGCTAACAAGCCTCCTAATATGGATGTGAGACCTGGACAACATACAAGAAGCACATCAAGCAGCTTGAGCGCTTCCACACGAGAGCCCTGCGCTGGATTATGGGCATCAGAGGGCAAGACAGAGTGACGAACCTAGAAGTGCTGGATAGAGCAGGCTTAACCAGTATCGAAGTGATGGTCATGAGAGCCCAACTCCAGTGGACGGGTCATGTCATCCATATGGAGTAGTCTCAAATGCCACGTCAGATTTTGTAGGGAGTTCTATCTAGTGGGCACAGAAAAATTGGTCACCCAAAGAAAAGATTCAAAGACTCCATCAAGGACAGTCTGAGATGCTGCTCGTTATCTGTGACAGACCTCGAGTCCTGTGCCAAGGATAGATCTGGCTGGGATGCAGCTGTTCGTAATGAGTGCAAAACCTTTGAGGATGCCCATAGAACACAAGTTGCCGATGCCAGGAAACGCCTGAAGACCTCAACGTCAAGAACCAACCCATGCCTCCAGTGCACACACTGCTCCAGGACATGCGCATCTCGTATCGAACTCATCAACCACACGAGGACCCATCAGCGAAGAGCAGTGCAGGATCAACTTCATCAAGCCCCGATGGTCAGCCAATGATCTGGGTTGGGTAAATGCAATAAAACAGGGTCATTTAAAACATTGATAATTAATCATACTGGTTTTGTTTTGTTTGAACTGTTTTGGTTGGCTGATAATTTGGTTGCTTCGCCCAATATGCAGTTAAAAAGTAATGGAACTCACACACATGTCGATAAATGAAAAGAGTTAGATTTAAGTATTCATTGACCTTAGAGATCATGATAAATGTTAATAAAGTTATTAAAAGATGAAAATTAGTGCTTAGCCAACTTGTTTTAAAATAGGAGAAAAGCACTTGTCCCAGACAAACATTTTGGAAAATGTTACTTGTCTGATTTAAAAAATTAATAGTCCTTGTCATCAGGCTATGGGATTTCATCATCTCTGGGTTACAGGCTTTTATTCTTGTTTTTCTTTGAATCTATTAAACATGCATACAGTTACCTTCTGAGTTATATATTCTGTGTATCTTTTCTTAAATTAGATTGCTTTTGGTATATTAACATACATGTAACTGGTATGTATGATGTGTCTGAATTAGCATTTAACAGTTCCTCAGCACAAAAATAACCATGTGGTACAAACCAAAAGCAATGTTTCAGAAATGCAAAAATGAAGAATTCCAGAAAAACTTTAGGGTGATAAACCCTTACAAATAAATATAAATTAATGAAAGGTAATAGCAACAAGCTGTGTTTATCATCTGTTGTTTACATGGTAATTATAAGAGGTCAATATATACTGTTCGGCAAACAATTACAAAGATAAAATTATATATATTTGCTAACATTTGCACACATATCCAATTACTAGCTACTATAATTATATACCAACTACAAACATGAAAAGAGTTTTTAAACAATAATTAAAACACTACTCAAGAAACACAAGAAATTCTGAGGTTACAGTACAGGTGATATCACTAAAGCTCACACAGTACAGGTGATATCACTAAAACTCACAATGTCAGACATGGACATAAAAGAATTGGTGATATAACCTAAATCACCATGTAATTCACTTTCTGACCTTTCTTGAGTACTAATATTAGTACCCATGCTTCATGGACAGGGTACTAGATCATTCATATACGTATCAATGAAGCAGCCAGGTGTGTCTCAGACCCAGCATATTTTCAACATATTGTCAGAAAGTTTGAAGATATTGCACACACTCATATCCTTCAACAAGTCAAGTAGTTTTCATATTTAATACCAGTATAGCCAAATTTCACTGGAGAAATATGAGTAAAATAGCCTTTATATTCTTGATATAAAATTTTCTGTTTGGATCGTCTGCCATATTAGTTGATCTAATAACTACTTCTGTTTTCAGCCTCATCTTTTTTTTGGTGTGCCATTAAGGACACTGGATCCTTCTTTGGAAACAATAACAGATTGTAGTAAATATGACGTGCATTGAATAACATATCATAGAATATCACAATATCATATATCAAGCCTTATTTCAAAAGCAAATTACAATGAGAGCCATCTGTCATGGTGGTCAGAGTACAGTTAGCATAAACAGACCAATAAATTACCTCATATAGGCTTAATAACTTTCTATCATTAGTAAAATTTTCCTGAAAAACATAACTCTGCTTATGTATAAGATTTTGACTCTTGTTATCTTTTTGTCTTTGGCAGTAGTTTTATTTGCTCCACTTTAAAGTATAGAATCACTTGGTCATGGCTACAGCATCACTTTAAACTTGAATCTATAATCTGCAGGATAAGCAAACATCCAAACAACAATTTAAGGTGAAAAATTTTCTGGCCATACTGCCAAAACAGTAGTTTCATATGTGTATTTCAGGTAAACATTTTGCTTTCATTGGATATAATTTGTCACTCTTTACACTTAGCTTTTGGTTTGCAGTGCACACGAAAAATTCATTTACCCTTTTCTTTTCCCTCTCTCAGATCAGCGAGATTGATTTTCAAGACTCTATCATGACACTGGGGTTCTCAGAGGAACTCAGACACAGTCTGCTGCAGATGTACATGAAAAACAGGAATGAGGTGCGAGAAATCCTGTCAGAGATGAGCATGGATCTTCCTCACTACCATAACCTGGAATGGAGATTGGATGTGGAGGTAAGATAGTGCTGCAGCTAAAGTTTTTTTATGGAAATGACAGCAGGTGGACAATTTTTTTACTTTTTAGCACAGAGGAACATGTATACTTTTACAGCTGCATTGATAGCAGCGCCAATAAGGTTGAAGTTATTTTTTGGTGAGACCTATCAATGTACCGATGTGTTGAGACTTTGGGGGCTTTGGAAAACATTTATTTTTTTTACAGTGGAGCATAAAACTTTCCACTCCGTGAATAGGAGGAAGTTATAAAAATTGTTACCCTTGTCTGTCTTTAAATTTTTCTAAATTTTGTGTTTGGGTCTCTCGGTAGTAGCATTTATGCTTCATGAACAAGTTATATTTTTTTAATGCCCATCATGACAGTGTTAGGGGCATACAGTGATCACCATTGTTCTTCAATCCATTTGTCAATCACAACTTTGTTAAAACTTATATTTAGGTCATTTCTGGCACTGTGTTGTGTCCTCCATGAATACATTTTTCCTTTGAATCTAAATATTAAAGTTAGGATATAATCCTGCTACCTTCCAAATTTAGTTCTGCTAAGAGACAAAAATTAATGTTTTTTTTATAACAGATAAACAAAGGGCAATATCTCTTACCCATTATCTACCCGTGATGCCACTGGCTGTCACTAGTTTTTAAACTTTGCTGTCATACAGCAGCATTTTGTGAGACATTGTCCGATAAGTCTATGTGAATTGTGATGTAAATCTTACTCATGCTTTCAGGAATTTGAAATTTTTCTGTGTTGGAAAGATATATCTATATGTGGTATACATTTGTTTCTGTCATTTTCATGTGTTTATCACATTCTCAGGCTGCTTAGTACAACACACTATCATTAATGCATCTTGTGATTAAATTGTTTGGGTACACTGCCTATTGTTTGCTCACTCAGTCAGTAATGGATATTGTTTAGGCAACTTATTAAAACACTGCAATGTTGATTTATCATTTTTTAAAAATATTTTTATTTATCATTTCATGCACAACATATCTATGCAATGTAATAAATGCAAAAACTTCAATACCATTGAAAACAGACAAGTGATGCCTTGTGTGTATTAAATGCACTTCATATTTACCTTGCATTGTTTTTGCTATATGGTCTAAGACTCTGTTGACTATGGTCTTGTAGAAGTTGAGCACAGTGTTACGACCCTGTAGTTAAATTACATGTGTGTTAAAACTTGAATTCTTTCTAATTGTTTCTATTTCATTTTTATTTCATTTTTATATCATTAAATATTATTATTGTGATGATGATTATGTTCGCAGGGTCTGATATTTTGTTAAAAACATTGTGTTTATTTGGAACGTAAATGTGACTCTTGTAAGCACGATTTTTGCATGACGGTTTTGCCATATTAAGTAAACAGTTGGAAATAGCTATGTAAATGATTGGTTGTGACCACGGTCATTACTAAGAATACTTGTTGACATTCTATACTACGTTCGCGATATTTCGAAATCTCCATGATTTCTTCATGCTTGTACATGAAATGACGCATGAGTTTGCTTTAAAATACTCAGGTACCTGCGAACTAGTCTAGAGTCATATTTTAACATCTTAGAGAGTCACATCATAACATCTTATAGAGTTTCTAATACCTTAAGAAGAAGAAGGTATTCCTGTGCTGGAAAGAGTTGTTCGTTCATACGTATGAAGATCAACATGTGTTTTGTTATTGATGATAGCTGTACTTCATCTACCTTTTAAAGAATAATTATTTTCCCTGGAGAACTACACAACTGGCTTTTGGATAAAGACATTTGCTGAAATTATTTCTAAATTGGAACAGGACAATACAAATTGTGATTTACAGTGAAAATTCTGAACATTTGTGTTAGCCTTCGTCTGACGTCATCATCCGCCATCTTGGAACGGGATTGAGATTCAGACTACGTCAATTTAGAACTGTTTATTCACAGGACTTATGTATTTTTCACAATTTTAGAACAAATTTTTGGATCTTCTTCATAAATCGTAAGTCTTGTTTCATATTTTTACATTTTCACCATGTTTTCTAGGGAAATAAATTATTTTTGTTAAAATTTACAAAGCTTGTTGTCTTCGTTCGTTTCTTTATGTTACATTAAATGAGCCGATACGTAACATAAAGAAAATTGGGTTGCTCATCCTTCGGGATATATGAAATTGGCTGATATATGAAATTAGCTAAAAATTGAAATTTGAATTCCCCTAGTTCAAATCCCATTTTATTTGAAATTTTAGTGAAAACAACAGGCTTTCTTTCACAATGTCAAAAGTGGAGAGTTTTCTTTCTAGTCCAACTCAAGAACAATTGGATAGTTTGAAAAAGGATGAGTTGCTTGAACTTGCCAGAAAGTATGATCTTTCTGAAGCAAAGGCTTCCTTGACTAAACAAGAAATCAAAAATATTTTAATTCAATATTTGGTAGGAAAGAATATATTTGACCAAAGTGTTTTGGCATCTGTCAGTAAGTCTGTGACAGACTCTGATATTAAGAAAATAGAATTAAAAATGAAATTCAAGATGGAAATAGAGTTGAGGAAGCTCAAGTTTCAGAGAGAAAAAGAAAAAGAACAAATGAAATTACAATCTGAAGAAAAGGAAAAAGAAAGACAAATAGAATTACTAAAAGAACAAATGAGATTACAATCTGAAAAGGAGGAAAAAGAAAGACAAATGCAAATAGAAGAAAGGGAAAAAGAAAGGTAAATAGAATTACAAAAGGAACAAATGCAATTTGAAGAAAGGGAGAGAGAGAGACAGATGCAAAAAGAGAAGGATGAAAAAGATAAAGAAATAGAATTACAGAAAGAACAAATACAATTACAAAAAGAACAATTACACGTACAAATGCAGAAAGAGAAGGATGAGAAAGAATTTCAAATTAGAATGAAAGAATTTGAGATGGCAAGTAGCAAGCACGATTCCACTTCTCATACAAGTTCAAATTTTAATATTTTAGGAAATATCAAGTTAATTCCCCCTTTTCGTGAAAAGGAAGTAGACAAATATTTTATTCTTTTTGAAAAAGTTGCTGAAAATTTGAAATGGCCAAGAGAGCATTGGACTCAATTATTGCAGAGTGTACTTTATGGCAAGGCCAGAGATATCTATATATCTCTGTCAGTACAACAAAGTTCTGATTACGATTTGGTTAAGGAATGCATCTTGAAGGGTTATGCATTAGTCCCTGAGGCTTATCGGCAAAAGTTCAGAAACTATAGGAAAGATGCTAGACAAACTTCTGTTGAATTTGCTAGAGAAAAAGAACAGTTATTCAAAAGATGGTGCTTAGCCAAGAAAATCGAACATGATTTTGAAAGTCTTGAACAACTAGTATTACTTGAAGAGTTCAAGAACTGTGTCCTTAGTGACATTAAGAATCATCTTGAAGAGCATAAGTTTGAAACCTTGGAAAAAGCTGCTATTGCTGCTGATGAGTATTCCTTAACTCACAAAGTTCCTGCTGTAAGCAAATCTTTCACTCAGCATTCTACTGATAGAAAGGTGTTTCAACCAAATACGACTCACAGTAAAACTCAGTCTGGCACAAATTCTAAAAATCAAGCCTCTGAGAGACTTGATTCAAAATCCTTGCCTATTCCTACGTGTACCTATTGTAAGAAAAAAGGACACGTCATTTCTGATTGCTTCAAATTGAAATATAGGCATCAGAATCAAGATAGACCTATCCCAGATGCTCTTATTTCTAAGAGGTCAAGGTCACTGTCATGTATTGAAAACAATATATTTGTTGGGTTTGAAAAACCTCAGTCTGATTGTGTTATGGAGAATTTTGAACCATTCATGTCGAAGGGTTCTATATCACTTTTGGGTGATTTGGCCAATCCTATCCCTATTAAAATTTTGAGGGATACAGGCGCTTCTCAGAGTCTTTTAGTTTCAGGTATTTTGCCTTCTTCTGAGAAGACCTGTTCTAATGAGAGTGTTCTCATTCAGGGAGTAAAGTGCGGCTTTGTTAATGTTCCTCTCCATTCTGTTAATTTGTCATTAGACTTAGTTCAGGACCTGTGACAGTCGGTGTAGTGTCTACTTTACCCGTTGAGGGCATTCATTTGTTGCTAGGCAATGACTTAGCTGGAGACAAGGTTGTGGTTAATCCACTTGTAACTGACAAGCCTTCTTTGGATCAGAAAGTTGATCCTGTTGAAAAAGAAATCCCTGATTTATTCCCAGCTTGTGCAGTTACCAGAGCTATGGCAAAAAAAGCTCTTGAGAATGATTTTGATAAGGAATGTATTCCTTTAGCTGACACATGTATTGGTCAGGCTTTTGATGAGGTCACGTTCACTTCTAATTTGGATCAGTCAAAAGGTATTGATCATAGTGATCCTCTTTTGAATACTCATTCTCTTTTATCTGATCAGGGTGATAAACGACAATCACTTGTCATTGAACAGGAGAAGGATCCTGAGATCTCCTGTTTGTTTCAGTGGGCCATTAGTGAAACTGAAGCAACTGAAGTACCTGTCTGTTACTTCATTAAAAATGGAGTCCTTATAAGAAAATGGAGACCTCCCGAGGTACCTGCTAGTGACGAATGGTCAGTAAAATATCATATTGTGGTTCCAAAACTTTACAGACAGGAAATACTTAGTTTGGCCCATGAAACTCCTATGGCTGGTCATTTAGGGATAAATAAAATGTATCACAAGATCTTGACTCACTTCTATTGGCCAAAAATCAAAAGTGATGTGTGCAAGTTTTGTAGGTCTTGTCATACTTGTGAAATTGTAGGAAAACCAAATCAAAAGATACCTAAAGCTCATCTGCAACCAATTCCTGCGTTTGACGAACCATTCAGTAGAATTATGGTAGATTGTGTTGATCCTTTACCAAAGACCAAGTCAGGTAACCAAAATTTGTTGACCATCAAGTGTGCGTCAACAAGTTTTCCAGAGGTAATTCCTTTGAGGAATTTTGCTCAATTTGGCCTTCTCAAATTTGTTCAATCTGGTCAAAGGTCAAATTTCAAGTCTGGTAAGTTCCAGCTTGTTATGCTTGAATTTGGCATTCAGCAGTTCAAGTCAAAAGTGAAACTATGGTTTCACCAAACTTTACTAGAGAGAATTTTTGAGTCCTGTAATAAAGTCCATTCTCTCTTGCTCATTCTGCAGAATTTTCTTCAATTAAGATTTTATGGCCCTTACAAAGTAAAGAAGAAAATGAATGAGATAAATTGTAATATTAGTACTCTGGTCTAAATAATTTAATGGAGTACTACTATATTGAAAGAAATAGCCAAGTAAATTATGCAGTTAATTTAGTTGTACCTGTCCCACCAACTAAGGATTTGAATGAAGGAATTCAGTTGGATTCTACTGATCTTGGAACAACCAATCTTCGGAATTCAGAAGTTATGAAGAATCTAGACCAGAAACTTTCTCATTTACAAAAACAAGAAAAAAGTGAACTTAAACAATTATTGTCTGAATATGAACATTTGTTTCCAGACATACTTACAAGGACAAACAATATTTTTCACGACGTTGAAATAGTAGATTCAAAGCCCATGAAACAACACTCATACAGGATGAACCCTTTCAAACAAGAATACTTAAAAAGGGAGATTCAGTATCTACTGGAAAATGATTTTATAGAGCCCAGTAAGAGTGATTGAAGTTCACCGTGCATTCTTGTTCCGAAACCGGATAAAACTTTCCGAATGTATACGGATTATAGGAAGGTGAACAGTGCGACAAAAACAGACTCATTTCCATTGCCAAGAATTGATGACTGTATCGACAAAATTGGAAATGTCAAATACGTCACTAAATTCGAACTTCTGAAAGGATTTTGGCAAATTCCACTAACGGAAAGAGCAAAAGAAATTTCGGCATTTGTGACTCCAGATGGACTCTACCAGTATAAAGTAATGCCATTTGGGATGAAGGGTTCTCCAAGTACTTTTCAGCACCTTATGAATATGATTACTTCTGGTCTAGACAATTGTGATGCCTATATTGATGATGTCATCATCTACAACAACACCTGGAAAGAACATCTAGCCACGATTCGGAAGTTCTTCGACAGACTCACGGATGCAAATTTGACTATTAATTTATCTAAAAGTGAGTTCTGCCATGCGTGTATTACTTTTCTAGGACATACTGTGGGACATGGTCAAATTAAACCTATAGATGCTAAGGTCAAGGCTATTTCTGAATTTCCTGTGCCTGTCAGTAAAAAAACATCTGATGCGATTTTTGGGTATGGCTGGATACTATCGCAAATTTTGTTCTAATTTTTCTGATATTGTTGAACCTCTGGCAAACTTGTTGAGAAAGAAAAACAAGTTTCTTTGGACTGAAAAATGTCAAGAGGCTTTCGATAGATTAAAGACCATACTAAAAAGTGCACCAGTTTTAACAGCTCCAGACTACAGTCAACCATTCAAACTATCTGTGGATGCAAGTGATGTTGGGGTTGGAGCAGTTTTGATTCAAGATGACAAAAATGGTGTAGAACACCCAGTGTGTTATTTCTCTAAGAAATTAAATAAACACCAAAGAAACTACTCAACAATCGAGAAGGAATGCTTGGCTTTAATATTAGCATTACAGCATTTTGAAGTTTATATTAGCTTGGCTCCTTCTTCGGTTGTTGTGTTTAGTGATCACAACCCCCTTACTTTCATCGACAGGATGAAAATTAAAAATCAAAGACTATTGAGATGGAGTTTATTTTTGCAAGAGTACAATCTTGACATCAGGCACATCAAAGGAAAAGACAATTTAATTGCAGATGCACTTTCCTGTGTATAGAAATATCATTTTCATATACACCTTTGTATAAATTCATAAGAGTTCTTCTTATGTAATTTTTTTTACCTCAGGTATAATTTACATCTGGTTAAAAAGAAAACTTTATTACATAACTTTTTCTTTTTTCTTTATGGGGGAAAGTGTTACGACCATGTAGTTTAATTACATGTGTGTTAAAATTTGAATTCTTTCTATTTCATTTTTATATCATTAAATATAATTATTATTGTGATGATGATTATGTTCGCAGGGTCTGATTTTTTTATAGAAACATCGTGTTTATTTAGAACGTAAATGTGACTCACGTAAGCACGATTTTTGCATGTCGATTCAAGTAAACAGTCGGCAATAGCTATGTAAATGATTGGTTGTGACCACGGTCATTTCTAATAATACTTGTTGACATTCTATACTACGTTGGCGAGATTTCGAAATCGCCATGTGTTCTTCGTACGTGTACATGGAATGACGTTTTAGTTTGCTTTAAATACTCAGGTACCTGAGAAATAGTCTAGAGTCATGTTTTAACATCTTAGAGTCACATTGTAACAAGGTATTCTTTTGTGCTGGAAAGAGTTGTTCGTTCGTACGTTTGTAGAACAACATGTGTTTTGTTATTGATGATAGCTGTACTTCGTCTACCTTTTAAATAATAATTATTTTACCTGGAGAACTACACAACTGGCTTTGGACAAAGACATTTGCTGAAATTAATTCAAAATTGGAACAGGACAGTACAAATTGTGATTCACAGTGAAAATTCTGGACACTTGTGTAAAACCTTCGTCTGACGTCATCATCCGCCATATTGGAACGGAATTGAGATACAGACTTCAATTTAGAACTGTTTATTCACAGGGCTTATGTGTTTTTCACAATTTTAGGACAAATTTTTGGATCTTCTTCGTAAATCGTAAGTCTTGTTTCATATTTTTACCTTTTCACCGTGTTTTCTAGGGAAATAAATTATTTTTGTTAAAATTTACAAAGCTTGTTGTCTTCGCTCTTTTCTTTATGTTACTTTAAACGAGCCGATACGTAACATAAAGAAAATTGGGGGCTTGTCCGGGATATATGAAATTAGCTGATACATGAAATTGTTTAAAAATTGAAATTTAAATTCCCCTAGTTCAAATCCCATTTTGCTTGAAATTTTAGTGAAAACAACAGGCTTTCTTTCACAGTGTCAAAAGTGGAGACTTTTCTTTCTAGTCCAACTCAAGAACAGTTGGATAGTTTGAAAAAGGATGAGTTGCTTGAACTTGCCAGAAAGTACGATCTTTCAGAAGCAAAAGCTTCCTTGACAAAACAAGAAATCAAAAATATTTTAATTCAATATTTGGAAGGAAAGAATATTTTTGACAAAAGTTTTTTGGCATCTGTCAGTAAGTCTATGACAGACTCTGACATTAGGAAAAAAAAAAAAAAAATGAAATGCAAGATGGAAACAGAGTTAAGGAAGCTCGAGCTTCAGAATCAGAAAGATAAAGAAAAAGAAGATAAACAAATAGAATTTCAAAAAGAACAAATGAAATTACTATTTGAAGAAAAGGAAAAAGAAAGACAAATAGAATTACAAAAAGAATAAATGAGATTACAGTCTGAAAAGGAGGAGAAAGATAGACAGGAAAGAGAGAGGGAGAAAGAAAGACAAATAGAAGAAGGGGAAAAAGAAAAAGCAAATAGAATTACAAAATGAACAATTGAGATTACAATCTGAAAAGGAGGAGAAAGATAGACAAATGGAAGAAAAGGAAAAAGATAGGCAATTTGAAAAAAGGGAAAGAGAGAGACAGATGAAAATTAGAATGAAAGAATTTGAGCTGGCAAGCGACAGGCACGATTCCACTTGTCATACAAGTTCAAGTTTTAACATTTTAGGAAATATCAAGTTAGTTCCCCCTTTTAGTGAAAAGGAAGTAGACAAATATTTTATTCTTTTTGGAAAAGTTGCTGAGAATTCGAAATGGCCAAGAGAGTATTGGACTCAATTATTGCAGAGTGTACTTTGTGGCAAGGCCAGATATATCTATATATCTCTGTCAGTACAACAAAGTTCTGATTACGATTTGGTTAAGGAATGCTTCTTGAAGGGTTATGCACTAGTCCCTGAGGCTTATCGGCAAAAGTTCAGAAATTATAGGAAAGATGCTAGACAAACTTATGTTGAATTTGCTAGAGAAAAAGAACAGTTATTCAAGAGATGGTGCTTAGCCAAGAAAATCGAACATGATTTTGAAAGTCTTGACCAATTAGTATTACTTGAAGAGTTCAAGAACTATGTCCATAGTGACATTAAGAATCATCTTGAAGAGCATAAGTTTGAAACCTTGGAAAAAGCTGCTATTGCTGCTGATGAGTATTCCTTAACTCATAAAGTTCCTGCTGTAACCAAATCTTTCACTCAGCAGTCTACTGATAGAAAGGTGTTTCAGTCAAATACGACTCTCAGTAAAACTCAATCTGGCACAAATTCTAAAAATGAAGCCTCTGAGAGACTTGATTCGAAATCCTTGTCTATTCCTACGTGTACCTATTGTAAGAGAAAAGGACACGTCATTTCTGATTGCTTCAAATTGAAATATAGGCATCAGAATCAAGATAGACCTATCCCAAATGCTCTTATTTCTAAGAGGTCAAGGTCACGGTCATGTATTGAAAACAATACATTTGTTGGGTGTGAAAAACCTCAGTCTGATTGTATTATGGAGAATTTTGAACCATTCATGTCGAAGGGTTCTATATCACTCTTGGGTGATTTGGCCAATCCTATCCCTATTAAAATTTTGAGGGATACAGGAGCTTCTCAGAGTCTTTTAGTTTCAGGTATTTTGCCTTCTTATGAGAAGACCTGTTCTAATGAGAGTGTTCTCATTCAGGGAGTAGAGTGCGGCTTTGTTCATGTTCCTCTCCATTCTGTTAATTTGTCATCAGACTTAGTTTCAGGACCTGTGACAGTCGGTGTAGTATCTACTTTACCCGTTGAGGGCATTCATTTGTTGCTAGGCAATGACTTAGCTGGAGACAAGGTTGTGGTTAATCCACTTGTAACTGACAATGACAAGCCTTCTTTGGATCAGAAAGTTGATCCTATTGAAAAAGAATACCCTGATTTATTCCCAGCTTGTGCAGTTACCAGAGCTATGTCAAAGAAAGCTCTTGAGAATGATTTTGATAAGGAATGTATTCCTTTAGCTGACACATGTATTGGTCAGGCTTTTGATGAGGTCACTTTCACTTCTAATTTGGATCAGTCAAAAGGTATTGATCATAATGATCCTCTTTTGAATTCTCATTCTCTTTTTTCTGATCAGGGTGACAAACGAGAATCACTTGTCGTCGAACAGGAGAAAGATCCTGAGATCTCCTGTTTGTTTCAGCATGCCATTAGTGAAACTGAAGCTACTGAAGTACCTGTCTGTTACTTCATTAAAAATGGAGTTCTTATGAGAAAATGGAGACCTCCTGAAGTACCTGCTAGTGACGAATGGTCTGTAAAATATCAGATTGTGGTTCCGAAACCTTACAGACAGGAAATACTTAGTTTGGCCCATGAAACTCCTCTGGCTGGTCATTTAGGGATAAATAAAACGTATCACAAGATCTTAACTCACTTCTATTGGCCAAAAATCAAAAGTGATGTGTGTAAGTTTTGTAGATCATGTCATACTTGTCAAATTGTAGGAAAACCAAATCAAAAGATACCTAAAGCTCATCTGCAACCAATTCCTGCATTTGACGAACCATTCAGTAGAATCTTGGCAGATTGTGTTGGTCCCTTACCAAAGACCAAGTCAGGTAACCAAACTTTGTTGACCATCAAGTGTGTGTCAACAAGTTTTCCAGAGGTAATTCCTTTGAGGAATTTTACTCAATTTGGCCTTCTCAAATTTGATCAATCTGGTCAAAGGTCAAATTTCAAGTCTGGAATGTTCCAGCTTGTTATACTTGAATTTGGCATTCAACAGTTCAAGTCAAAAGTGAAATTATGGTTTCACCAAAGTTTACTAGAGAGAATTTTTGAGTTGTGTAGTGGAGTCCATTTTCTCTTGCTCATTCTGCAGAATTTTCTTCAAGTTAGGTTTTATGGTCCTTACAAAGTAAAGAAGGAAATGAATGAGTTAAATTATAATAATTAGTACTCTGGTCTAAGTAAATTAATGGAGTACTAATTATTTTGAAAGAAATAGCCAAGTAAATCATGCAATTAATTTAGTTGTACCTGTCCCACCAACTGAGGATTTGAATGAAGGTATTCAGTTGGATTCTACTGATCGCGGAGCAACAAATCTTCGGAATTCGGAAGTTATGGAAAATCTAGACCAGAAACTTTCTCATTTACAAAAACAAGAAAAAAGTGAACTTAAACAATTATTGTCTGAATATGAACACTTGTTTCCAGACGTACCTACAAGGACAAACAAAATTTTTCACGACGTTGAAATAGTAGATTCAAAACCCATGAAACAACACCCATACAGGATGAACCCTTTCAAACAAGAATACTTAAAAAGGGAGATTCAGTATCTACTGGAAAATGATTTTATAGAGCCCAGTAAGAGTGATTGGAGTTCACTGTGCATTCTTGTTCCGAAACCGGATAAAACTTTCCGAATGTGTACGGATTATAGGAAGGTGAACAGTGTGACAAAAACCGATTCATTTCCATTGCCAAGATTCGATGACTGTATCGACAAAATTGGAAATGCCAAATACGTCACCAAGTTCGATCTTCTGAAAGGTTTTTGGCAAATTCCACTTACGGAAAGAGCAAAAGAAATTTCTGCATTTGTGACTCCAGATGGACTCTACCAGTATAAAGTAATGCCATTTGGGATGAAGGGTTCTCCAAGTACTTTTCAACGCCTTATGAATATGATTACCTCTGGTCTAGACAATTGTGATGCCTATATTGATGATGTCATCATCTACAACAACACCTGGAAAGAACATCTAGCCACGATTCGGAAGTTCTTCGACAGACTCACTGAAGCAAATTTGACTATTAATTTATCTAAAAGTGAGTTCTGCCGTGCGTGTGTTACTTTTCTAGGACATATTGTGGGACATGGTCAAATTAAACCTATAGATGCTAAGGTCAAGGCTATTTCTGAATTTCCTGTGCCTGTCAGTAAAAAACATCTGATGCGATTTTTGGGTATGGCTGGATACTATCGCAAATTTTGTTCTAATTTTTCTGATATTGTTGAACCTCTGGCAAACTTGTTGAGAAAGAAAAACAAGTTTCTTTGGACTGAAAAATGTCAAGAGGCTTTCGATAGATTAAAGACCATACTTAAAAGTGCACCAGTTTTAACAGCTCCAGACTACAGTCAACCATTCAAACTATCTGTGGATGCAAGTGATGTTGGGGTTGGAGCAGTTTTGATTCAAGATGACAAAAATGGTGTAGAACACCCAGTGTGTTATTTCTCTAAGAAATTAAATAAACACCAAAGAAACTACTCAACAATCGAGAAGGAATGCTTGGCTTTAATACTGGCATTACAGCATTTTGAAGTTTATATTAGCTCAGCTCCTTCTCCGGTTGTTGTGTTTAGTGATCACAACCCCCTTACTTTCATCAACAGAATGAAAACTAAAAATCAAAGAGATGGAGTTTATTTTTGCAAGAGTACAATCTTGACATCAGGCACATCAAAGGAAAAGACAATTTAATTGCAGATGCACTTTCCCGTGTATAGAAATATCATTTTCATATACACTTTTGTATAATTCATAAGAGTTCTTCTTATGTATTTTTGTTTTTACCTCATGTATAGTTTATATCTGGTAAAAAAGAAAGCTTTGTTACATAAATCTTTCTTTTATCTTTATGGGGGAAAGTGTTACGACCCAGTAATTTAATTACATGTGTGTTAAAAATTTGAATTTTTTTCTAATTCTTTCTATTTCATTTTTATTTCATTTTTATATCATTAAATATAATTATTATTATGATGATGATTATGTTCGCAGGGTCTGATATTTTGTTAGAAACATGGTGAACGTAAATGTGACTGGCGTAAGCACGATTTTTGTATGACTCTTTTGTCATATTAAGTAAACAGTCGGAAATAGCTATGTAAATGATTGGTTGTGACCACGGTCATTACTAATAATACTTGTTGACATTCTATATTACGTTCGCGAGATTTCGAAATCTCCATGATTTCTTCATGCGTGTACATGAAATGACGTATTGGTTTGCTTTAAAATACTCAGGTACCTGCGAACATCTTAGAGAGTCACATCGTAACATCTTATAGAGTTTCTAAATACCTTAAGAAGAAGGTATTCTTTTGTGCTGGAAAGAGTTGCTCGTTCGTACGTTTGTAGAACAACATGTGTTTTGTTATTGATGATAGCTGTACTTCGTCTACCTTTTAAATAATAATTATTTTCCCTGGAGAACTACACAACTGGCATTGGACAAAGACATTTGGTGAAATTAATTCTAAATTGGAACAGGACAGTACAAATTGTGATTCACAGTGAAAATTCTGGACACTTGTGTAAAACCTTCGTCTGACGTCATCATCCGCCATATTGGAACGGAATTGAGATTCAGACTTCAATTTAGAACTGTTTATTCACAGGGCTTATGTGTTTTTCACAATTTTAGGACAAATTTTTGGATCTTCTTCGTAAATCGTAAGTCTTGTTTCATATTTTTACCTTTTCACCGTGTTTTCTAGGGAAATAAATTATTTTTGTTAAAATTTACAAAGCTTGTTGTAGTCACTCTTTTCTTTATGTTACTTTAAACGAGCCGATACGTAACATAAAGAAAATTGGGTTGTTCGTCCTTCGGGATATATGAAATTGGCTGATATATGAAATTGGCTAAAAATTGAAATTTAAATTCCCCTAGTTCAAATCCCATTTTACTTGAAATCTTAGTGAAAACAACAGGCTTTCTTTCACAATGTCAAAAGTGGAGAGTTTTCTTTCTAGTCCAACTCAAGAGCAGTTGGATAGTTTGAAAAAGGATGAGTTGCTTGAACTTGCCAGAAAGTACGATCTTTCTGAAGCAAAAGCTTCCTTGACAAAACAAGAAATCAAAAATATTTTAATTCAATATTTGGAAGGAAAGAATATTTTTGACAAAAGTTTTTTGGCATCTGTCAGTAAGTCTATGACAGACTCTGACATTAGGAAAATAGAATTAAAAATGAAATGCAAGATGGAAACAGAGTTAAGGAAGCTCGAGCTTCAGAATCAGAAAGATAAAGAAAAAGAAGATAAACAAATAGAATTTCAAAAAGAACAAATGAAATTACTATTTGAAGAAAAGGAAAAAGAAAGACAAATAGAATTACAAAAAGAATAAATGAGATTACAGTCTGAAAAGGAGGAGAAAGATAGACAGGAAAGAGAGAGGGAGAAAGAAAGACAAATAGAAGAAGGGGAAAAAGAAAAAGCAAATAGAATTACAAAATGAACAATTGAGATTACAATCTGAAAAGGAGGAGAAAGATAGACAAATAGAAGAAAAGGAAAAAGATAGGCAATTTGAAAAAAGGGAAAGAGAGAGACAGATGAAAATTAGAATGAAAGAATTTGAGCTGGCAAGCGACAGGCACGATTCCACTTCTCGTGTAAATTCAGATTTTAACATTTTAGGCAATATCAAGTTAGTTCCCCCTTTTAGTGAAAAGGAAGTAGACAAATATTTTACTCTTTTTGAAAAAGTTGCTGAGAATTCGAAATGGCCAAGAGAGTATTGGACTGAATTATTGCAGAGTGTACTTTACGGCAAGGCCAGAGATATCTCTATATCTCTGTCAGTACAACAAAGTTCTGACTATGATTTGGCTAAGGAATGCATCTTGAAGGGTTATGCATTAGTCCCTGAGGCTTATCGGCAAAAGTTCAGAAACTATAGGAAAGATGCTAGACAAACTTATGTTGAATTTGCGAGAGAAAAAGAACAGTTATTCAAGAGATGGTGCTTAGCCAAGAAAATCGAACATGATTTTGAAAGTCTTGACCAATTAGTATTACTTGAAGAGTTCAAGAACTATGTCCATAGTGACATTAAGAATCATCTTGAAGAGCATAAGTTTGAAACCTTGGAAAAAGCTGCTATTGCTGCTGATGAGTATTCCTTAACTCATAAAGTTCCTGCTGTAACCAAATCTTTCACTCAGCAGTCTACTGATAGAAAGGTGTTTCAGTCAAATACGACTCTCAGTAAAACTCAATCTGGCACAAATTCTAAAAATGAAGCCTCTGAGAGACTTGATTCGAAATCCTTGTCTATTCCTACGTGTACCTATTGTAAGAGAAAAGGACACGTCATTTCTGATTGCTTCAAATTGAAATATAGGCATCAGAATCAAGATAGACCTATCCCAAATGCTCTTATTTCTAAGAGGTCAAGGTCACGGTCATGTATTGAAAACAATACATTTGTTGGGTGTGAAAAACCTCAGTCTGATTGTATTATGGAGAATTTTGAACCATTCATGTCGAAGGGTTCTATATCACTCTTGGGTGATTTGGCCAATCCTATCCCTATTAAAATTTTGAGGGATACAGGAGCTTCTCAGAGTCTTTTAGTTTCAGGTATTTTGCCTTCTTCTGAGAAGACCTGTTCTAATGAGTGTTCTCATTCAGGGAGTAGAGTGCGGCTTTGTTAATGTTCCTCTCCATTCTGTTAATTTGTCATCAGACTTAGTTTCAGGACCTGTGACAGTCGGTGTAGTGTCTACTTTACCCGTTGAGGGCATTCATTTGTTGCTAGGCAATGACTTAGCTGGAGACAAGGTTGTGGTTAATCCACTTGTAACTGACAAGCCTTCTTTGGATCAGAAAGTTGATCCTATTGAAAAAGAAATCCCTGATTTATTCCCAGCTTGTGCAGTTACCAGAGCTATGGCAAAGAAAGCTCTTGAGAATGATTTTGATAAGGAATGTATTCCTTTAGCTGACACATGTATTGGTCAGGCTTTTGATGAGGTCACTTTCACTTCTAATTTGGATCAGTCAAAAGGTATTGATCATAATGATCCGCTTTTGAATTCTCATTCTCTTTTTTCTGATCAGGGTGACAAACGAGAATCACTTGTCGTCGAACAGGAGAAAGATCCTGAGATCTCCTGTTTGCTTCAGCATGCCATTAGTGAAACTGAAGCTACTGAAGTACCTGTCTGTTACTTCATTAAAAATGGAGTTCTTATGAGAAAATGGAGACCTCCTGAAGTACCTGCGAGTGACGAATGGTCTGTAAAATATCAGATTGTGGTTCCGAAACCTTACAGACAGGAAATACTTAGTTTGGCCCATGAAACTCCTCTGGCTGGTCATTTAGGGATAAATAAAACGTATCACAAGATCTTGACTCACTTCTATTGGCCAAAAATTAAAAGTGATGTGTGCAAGTTTTGTAGATCTTGTCATACTTGTCAAATAGTAGGAAAACCAAATCAAAAGATACCTGAAGCTCATCTGCAACCAATTCTTTCATTTGACGAATCATTCAGCAGAACTGTGGTAGATTGTTTTAGTCCCTTACCAAAGACCAAGCCAGGTAACCAAAATTTGCTGGACATCAAGTGTGTGTCAACAAGTTTTCCAAAGGCAATTCCGTTGAGGAATTTTGCTCAATTTGGCCTTCTCAAATTTGATCAATCTGGTCAAAGGTCAAATTTCAAGTCTGGAATGTTCCAGCTTGTTATACTTGAATTTGGCATTCACCAGTTCAAGTCAAAAGTGAAATTATGGTTTCACCAAAGTTTACTAGAGAGAAGTTTTGAGTTGTGTAGTGGAGTCCATTTTCTCTTGCTCATTCTGCAGAATTTTCTTCAAGTTAGGTTTTATGGTCCTTACAAAGTAAAGAAGAAAATGAATGAGTTAAATTATAATAATTAGTACTCTGGTCTAAGTAAATTAATGGAGTACTAATTATTTTGAAAGAAATAGCCAAGTAAATCATGCAATTAATTTAGTTGTACCTGTCCCACCAACTGAGGATTTGAATGAAGGTATTCAGTTTGATTCTACTGATCGCGGAGCAACAAATCTTCGGAATTCGGAAGTTATGGAAAATCTAGACCAGAAACTTTCTCATTTACAAAAACAAGAAAAAAGTGAACTTAAACAATTATTGTCTGAATATGAACACTTGTTTCCAGACGTACCTACAAGGACAAACAAAATTTTTCACGACGTTGAAATAGTAGATTCAAAACCCATGAAACAACACCCATACAGGATGAACCCTTTCAAACAAGAATACTTAAAAAGGGAGATTCAGTATCTACTGGAAAATGATTTTATAGAGCCCAGTAAGAGTGATTGGAGTTCACTGTGCATTCTTGTTCCGAAACCGGATAAAACTTTCCGAATGTGTACGGATTATAGGAAGGTGAACAGTGTGACAAAAACCGATTCATTTCCATTGCCAAGATTCGATGACTGTATCGACAAAATTGGAAATGCCAAATACGTCACCAAGTTCGATCTTCTGAAAGGTTTTTGGCAAATTCCACTTACGGAAAGAGCAAAAGAAATTTCGGCATTTGTGACTCCAGATGGACTCTACCAGTATAAAGTAATGCCATTTGGGATGAAGGGTTCTCCAAGTACTTTTCAACGCCTTATGAATATGATTACTTCTGGTCTAGACAATTGTGATGCCTATATTGATGATGTCATCATCTACAACAACACCTGGAAAGAACATCTAGCCACGATTCGGAAGTTCTTCGACAGACTCACTGAAGCAAATTTGACTATTAATTTATCTAAAAGTGAGTTCTGCCGTGCGTGTGTTACTTTTCTAGGACATATTGTGGGACATGGTCAAATTAAACCTATAGATGCTAAGGTCAAGGCTATTTCTGAATTTCCTGTGCCTGTCAGTAAAAAACATCTGATGCGATTTTTGGGTATGGCTGGATACTATCGCAAATTTTGTTCTAATTTTTCTGATATTGTTGAACCTCTGGCAAACTTGTTGAGAAAGAAAAACAAGTTTCTTTGGACTGAAAAATGTCAAGAGGCTTTCGATAGATTAAAGACCATACTTAAAAGTGCACCAGTTTTAACAGCCCCAGACTACAGTCAACCATTCAAACTATCTGTGGATGCAAGTGATGTTGGGGTTGGAGCAGTTTTGATTCAAGATGACAAAAATGGTGTAGAACACCCAGTGTGTTATTTCTCTAAGAAATTAAATAAACACCAAAGAAACTACTCAACAATCGAGAAGGAATGCTTGGCTTTAATACTGGCATTACAGCATTTTGAAGTTTATATTAGCTCAGCTCCTTCTCCGGTTGTTGTGTTTAGTGATCACAACCCCCTTACTTTCATCAACAGAATGAAAACTAAAAATCAAAGAGATGGAGTTTATTTTGCAAGAGTACAATCTTGACATCAGGCACATCAAAGGAAAAGACAATTTAATTGCAGATGCACTTTCCCGTGTATAGAAATATCATTTTCATATACACTTTTGTATAATTCATAAGAGTTCTTCTTATGTATTTTTGTTTTTACCTCATGTATAGTTTATATCTGGTAAAAAAGAAAGCTTTGTTACATAAATCTTTCTTTTATCGTTATGGGGGAAAGTGTTACGACCCAGTAATTTAATTACATGTGTGTTAAAAATTTGAATTTTTTCTAATTCTTTCTATTTCATTTTTATTTCATTTTTATATCATTAAATATAATTATTATTATGATGATGATTATGTTCGCAGGGTCTGATATTTTGTTAGAAACATGTGTGAACGTAAATGTGACTCGCGTAAGCACGATTTTTGCATGACGGTTTTGTCATATTAAGTAAACAGTCGGAAATAGCTATGTAAATGATTGGTTGTGACCACGGTCATTACTAATAATACTTGTTGACATTCTATATTACGTTCGCGAGATTTCGAAATCTCCATGATTTCTTCATGCGTGTACATGAAATGACGTATTGGTTTGCTTTAAATTACTCAGGTACCTGCGAACATCTTAGAGAGTCACATCGTAACATCTTATAGAGTTTCTAAATACCTTAAGAAGAAGGTATTCTTTTGTGCTGGAAAGAGTTGCTCGTTCGTACGTTTGTAGAACAACATGTGTTTTGTTATTGATGATAGCTGTACTTCGTCTACCTTTTAAATAATAATTATTTACCCTGGAGAACTACACAACTGGCATTGGACAAAGACATTTGGTGAAATTAATTCTAAATTGAAACAGGACAGTACAAATTGTGATTCACAGTGAAAATTCTGGACACTTGTGTAAAACCTTCGTCTGACGTCATCATCCGCCATATTGGAACGGAATTGAGATTCAGACTTCAATTTAGAACTGTTTATTCACAGGGCTTATGTGTTTTTCACAATTTTAGGACAAAGTTTTGGATCTTCTTCGTAAATCGTAAGTCTTGTTTCATATTTTTACCTTTTCACCGTGTTTTCTAGGGAAATAAATTATTTTTGTTAAAATTTACAAAGCTTGTTGTCTTCGCTCTTTTCTTTATGTTACTTTAAACGAGCCGATACGTAACATAAAGAAAATTGGGGGCTCGTCCGGGATATATGAAATTGGCTGATATATGAAATTGGCTAAAAATTGAAATTTAAATTCCCCTAGTTCAAATCCCATTTTACTTGAAATCTTAGTGAAAACAACAGGCTTTCTTTCACAATGTCAAAAGTGGAGAGTTTTCTTTCTAGTCCAACTCAAGAACAGTTGGATAGTTTGAAAAAGGATGAGTTGCTTGAACTTGCCAGAAAGTACGATCTTTCTGAAGCAAAAGCTTCCTTGACAAAACAAGAAATCAAAAATATTTTAATTCAATATTTGGAAGGAAAGAATATTTTTGACAAAAGTTTTTTGGCATCTGTCAGTAAGTCTATGACAGACTCTGACATTAGGAAAATAGAATTAAAAATGAAATGCAAGATGGAAACAGAGTTAAGGAAGCTCGAGCTTCAGAATCAGAAAGATAAAGAAAAAGAAGATAAACAAATAGAATTTCAAAAAGAACAAACGAAATTACAATTTGAAGAAAAGGAAAAAGAAAGACAAATAGAATTACAAAAAGAATAAATGAGATTACAGTCTGAAAAGGAGGAGAAAGATAGACAGGAAAGAGAGAGGGAGAAAGAAAGACAAATAGAAGAAGGGGAAAAAGAAAAAGCAAATAGAATTACAAAATGAACAATTGAGATTACAATCTGAAAAGGAGGAGAAAGATAGACAAATAGAAGAAAAGGAAAAAGATAGGCAATTTGAAAAAAGGGAAAGAGAGAGACAGATGAAAATTAGAATGAAAGAATTTGAGCTGGCAAGCGACAGGCACGATTCCACTTCTCGTGTAAATTCAGATTTTAACATTTTAGGCAATATCAAGTTAGTTCCCCCTTTTAGTGAAAAGGAAGTAGACAAATATTTTACTCTTTTTGAAAAAGTTGCTGAGAATTCGAAATGGCCAAGAGAGTATTGGACTGAATTATTGCAGAGTGTACTTTACGGCAAGGCCAGAGATATCTCTATATCTCTGTCAGTACAACAAAGTTCTGACTATGATTTGGTTAAGGAATGCATCTTGAAGGGTTATGCATTAGTCCCTGAGGCTTATCGGCAAAAGTTCAGAAACTATAGGAAAGATGCTAGACAAACTTATGTTGAATTTGCTAGAGAAAAAGAACAGTTATTCAAGAGATGGTGCTTAGCCAAGAAAATCGAACATGATTTTGAAAGTCTTGACCAATTAGTATTACTTGAAGAGTTCAAGAACTATGTCCATAGTGACATTAAGAATCATCTTGAAGAGCATAAGTTTGAAACCTTGGAAAAAGCTGCTATTGCTGCTGCTGAGTATTCCTTAACTCATAAAGTTCCTGCTGTAACCAAATCTTTCACTCAGCAGTCTACTGATAGAAAGGTGTTTCAGTCAAATACGACTCTCAGTAAAACTCAATCTGGCACAAATTCTAAAAATGAAGCCTCTGAGAGACTTGATTCGAAATCCTTGTCTATTCCTACGTGTACCTATTGTAAGAGAAAAGGACACGTCATTTCTGATTGCTTCAAATTGAAATATAGGCATCAGAATCAAGATAGACCTATCCCAAATGCTCTTATTTCTAAGAGGTCAAGGTCACGGTCATGTATTGAAAACAATACATTTGTTGGGTGTGAAAAACCTCAGTCTGATTGTATTATGGAGAATTTTGAACCATTCATGTCGAAGGGTTCTATATCACTCTTGGGTGATTTGGCCAATCCTATCCCTATTACAATTTTGAGGGATACAGGAGCTTCTCAGAGTCTTTTAGTTTCAGGTATTTTGCCTTCTTATGAGAAGACCTGTTCTAATGAGAGTGTTCTCATTCAGGGAGTAGAGTGCGGCTTTGTTCATGTTCCTCTCCATTCTGTTAATTTGTCATCAGACTTAGTTTCAGGACCTGTGACAGTCGGTGTAGTATCTACTTTACCCGTTGAGGGCATTCATTTGTTGCTAGGCAATGACTTAGCTGGAGACAAGGTTGTGGTTAATCCACTTGTAACTGACAAGCCTTCTTTGGATCAGAAAGTTGATCCAATTGAAAAAGAATACCCTGATTTATTCCCAGCTTGTGCAGTTACCAGAGCTATGTCAAAGAAAGCTCTTGAGAATGATTTTGATAAGGAATGTATTCCTTTAGCTGACACATGTATTGGTCAGGCTTTTGATGAGGTCACTTTCACTTCTAATTTGGATCAGTCAAAAGGTATTGATCATAATGATCCTCTTTTGAATTCTCATTCTCTTTTTTCTGATCAGGGTGACAAACGAGAATCACTTGTCGTCGAACAGGAGAAAGATCCTGAGATCTCCTGTTTGTTTCAGCATGCCATTAGTGAAACTGAAGCTACTGAAGTACCTGTCTGTTACTTCATTAAAAATGGAGTTCTTATGAGAAAATGGAGACCTCCTGAAGTACCTGCTAGTGACGAATGGTCTGTAAAATATCAGATTGTGGTTCCGAAACCTTACAGACAGGAAATACTTAGTTTGGCCCATGAAACTCCTCTGGCTGGTCATTTAGGGATAAATAAAACGTATCACAAGATCTTAACTCACTTCTATTGGCCAAAAATCAAAAGTGATGTGTGTAAGTTTTGTAGATCATGTCATACTTGTCAAATTGTAGGAAAACCAAATCAAAAGATACCTAAAGCTCATCTGCAACCAATTCCTGCATTTGACGAACCATTCAGTAGAATCTTGGCAGATTGTGTTGGTCCCTTACCAAAGACCAAGTCAGGTAACCAAACTTTGTTGACCATCAAGTGTGTGTCAACAAGTTTTCCAGAGGTAATTCCTTTGAGGAATTTTACTCAATTTGGCCTTCTCAAATTTGATCAATCTGGTCAAAGGTCAAATTTCAAGTCTGGAATGTTCCAGCTTGTTATACTTGAATTTGGCATTCAACAGTTCAAGTCAAAAGTGAAATTATGGTTTCACCAAAGTTTACTAGAGAGAATTTTTGAGTTGTGTAGTGGAGTCCATTTTCTCTTGCTCATTCTGCAGAATTTTCTTCAAGTTAGGTTTTATGGTCCTTACAAAGTAAAGAAGAAAATGAATGAGTTAAATTATAATAATTAGTACTCTGGTCTAAGTAAATTAATGGAGTACTAATTATTTTGAAAGAAATAGCCAAGTAAATCATGCAATTAATTTAGTTGTACCTGTCCCACCAACTGAGGATTTGAATGAAGGTATTCAGTTGGATTCTACTGATCGCGGAGCAACAAATCTTCGGAATTCGGAAGTTATGGAAAATCTAGACCAGAAACTTTCTCATTTACAAAAACAAGAAAAAAGTGAACTTAAACAATTCTTGTCTGAATATGAACACTTGTTTCCAGACGTACCTACAAGGACAAACAAAATTTTTCACGACGTTGAAATAGTAGATTCAAAACCCATGAAACAACACCCATACAGGATGAACCCTTTCAAACAAGAATACTTAAAAAGGGAGATTCAGTATCTACTGGAAAATGATTTTATAGAGCCAGTAAGAGTGATTGGAGTTCACTGTGCATTCTTGTTCCGAAACCGGATAAAACTTTCCGAATGTGTACGGATTATAGGAAGGTGAACAGTGTGACAAAAACCGATTCATTTCCATTGCCAAGATTCGATGACTGTATCGACAACATTGGAAATGCCAAATACGTCACCAAGTTCGATCTTCTGAAAGGTTTTTGGCAAATTCCACTTACGGAAAGAGCAAAAGAAATTTCTGCATTTGTGACTCCAGATGGACTCTACCAGTATAAAGTAATGCCATTTGGGATGAAGGGTTCTCCAAGTACATTTCAACGCCTTATGAATATGATTACCTCTGGTCTAGACAATTGTGATGCCTATATTGATGATGTCATCATCTACAACAACACCTGCAAAGAACATCTAGCCACGATTCGGAAGTTCTTCGACAGACTCACTGAAGCAAATTTGACTATCAATTTATCTAAAAGTGAGTTCTGCCGTGCGTGTGTTACTTTTCTAGGACATATTGTGGGACATGGTCAAATTAAACCTATAGATGCTAAGGTCAAGGCTATTTCTGAATTTCCTGTGCCTGTCAGTAAAAAGCATCTGATGCGATTTTTGGGTATGGCTGGATACTATCGCAAATTTTGTTCTAATTTTTCTGATATTGTTGAACCTCTGGCAAACTTGTTGAGAAAGAAAAACAAGTTTCTTTGGACTGAAAAATGTCAAGAGGCTTTCGATAGATTAAAGACCATACTTAAAAGTGCACCAGTTTTAACAGCTCCAGACTACAGTCAACCATTCAAACTATCTGTGGATGCACGTGATGTTGGGGTTGGAGCAGTTTTGATTCAAGATGACAAAAATGGTGTAGAACACCCAGTGTGTTATTTCTCTAAGAGATTAAATAAACACCAAAGAAACTACTCAACAATCGAGAAGGAATGCTTGGCTTTAATACTGGCATTACAGCATTTTGAAGTTTATATTAGCTCAGCTCCCTCTCCGGTTGTTGTGTTTAGTGATCACAACCCCCTTACTTTCATCAACAGAATGAAAACTAAAAATCAAAGAGATGGAGTTTATTTTTGCAAGAGTACAATCTTGACATCAGGCACATCAAAGGAAAAGACAATTTAATTGCAGATGTACTTTCCCGTGTATAGAAATATCATTTTCATATACACTTTTGTATAATTCATAAGAGTTCTTCTTATGTATTTTTGTTTTTACCTCATGTATAGTTTATATCTGGTAAAAAAGAAAGCTTTGTTACATAAATCTTTCTTTTATCGTTATGGGGGAAAGTGTTACGACCCAGTAATTTAATTACATGTGTGTTAAAAATTTGAATTTTTTCTAATTCTTTCTATTTCATTTTTATTTCATTTTTATATCATTAAATATAATTATTATTATGATGATGATTATGTTCGCAGGGTCTGATATTTTGTTAGAAACATGGTGAACGTAAATGTGACTGGCGTAAGCACGATTTTTGTATGACTGTTTTGTCATATTAAGTAAACAGTCGGAAATAGCTATGTAAATGATTGGTTGTGACCACGGCCATTACTAATAATACTTGTTGACATTCTATATTACGTTCGCGAGATTTCGAAATCTCCATGATTTCTTCATGCGTGTACATGAAATGACGTATTGGTTTGCTTTAAAATACTCGGGTACCTGCGAACATCTTAGAGAGTCACATCGTAACATCTTATAGAGTTTCTAAATACCTTAAGAAGAAGGTATTCTTTTGTGCTGGAAAGAGTTGCTCGTTCGTACGTTTGTAGAACAACATGTGTTTTGTTATTGATGATAGCTGTACTTCGTCTACCTTTTAAATAATAAATATTTTCCCTGGAGAACTACACAACTGGCATTGGACAAAGACATTTGGTGAAATTAATTCTAAATTGGAACAGGACAGTACAAATTGTGATTCACAGTGAAAATTCTGGACACTTGTGTAAAACCTTCGTCTGACGTCATCATCCGCCATATTGGAACGGAATTGAGATTCAGACTTCAATTTAGAACTGTTTATTCACAGGGCTTATGTGTTTTTCACAATTTTAGGACAAATTTTTGGATCTTTTTCGTAAATCGTAAGTCTTGTTTCATATTTTTACCTTTTCACCGTGTTTTCTAGGGAAATAAATTATTTTTGTTAAAATTTACAAAGCTTGTTGTAGTCACTCTTTTCTTTATGTTACTTTAAACGAGCTGATACGTAACATAAAGAAAATTGGGTTGCTCGTCCTTCGGGATATATGAAATTGGCTGATATATGAAATTGGCTAAAAATTGAAATTTAAATTCCCCTAGTTCAAATCCCATTTTACTTGAAATCTTAGTGAAAA
>JAECUM010091011.1:0-22902 GCA_016617855.1 Megalonaias nervosa
TGTTCATTTGCAGCCAAAGTTACGCATTTGATCTCCAGTGCTAGTTTAACTGTGACAGGCAGTCACCAAACAAACCAACCCATTTTCAAGCCTAACTCAAAGTAAATCTAAACCACGTTACAGATTTAGCTTCTGTTTGAATTTATAAATGCTAGGCTTAGGATAATTAGGTTCATGCCTTCTACATTAAATATTAGGGAGGTGTCAAAATACGATACTATCCGGTGAGACCTAAGGACAGGTTTTCATCTGTGGTGTGAAGCTCCACGGAACGGGAGCATACATATTCAGCTTAAATTGATCATGCCAGATGTCTCCGTACCGTCACCCCCTTCCCTCGGTCATTCCAGAATATGACCCTAGTGGATACGTTAGAAGAGGAGTGGATTCTTATGTGAACACGTTATAAACCTCGCCATGCTACGGCCTTCTACAGTCAGTGTAACACAGAATTCAGTTGGTTGCTGTGTTTGTAACTGAATTTATTCGATTTCGTTTACCGACAGATTCTCTGGTAAATTTTCACCAGTTCATGCAAAGTGGTCACGACCCAAACTGTGTCTTTGCACAAGAAACTCGTTCTGTCAAAAGTGCTGCGATTAATGACGAATACTGCTTTTCTACCCATGAGTGAAGAAGAAATTCGTCGCATTTGATCTACCTTATTTATAGGTAGTTGGCTAAACCAACAAATGTACGACTGGAATGGTGTACGTGACTTGAAATGTCTTGGGTTTAGCACTTAGAAACAAGAGACGGCTAAATATGCCAAATGCATTTGCGATTAATGTTAAGAAAGAAAAAAATGAACATTTTTGAATTTGGATATTTTCGTTATTCCACGAAAAATATCAAATATATAAAATGTAAAAAATGTTTTGTGTTCTCGATGATCGTCTCGGAATTTTTCGGACTACTCTTGAGTTATGAATGTATCCTTCGTTCTGAAAGGAGAGATCATCAGAATTAGGAGGCACTGTATCTTTGCGATCCTTTAATATATCGCAATTCTAGATTAGTGACTCAGGGAAACCGAATTTATCCAACCTCTGCTTGAACACAAATCAATTTTGTTTGATCGTCCTCCACAATGTAACGGGCGATATTACAAAGAATGTAAATCGGCTTAAACGTTGGTAAACAAAAGGTCAAGTTGAGTTTCATTTCAAGAAGAGATTCTTTGCGAAGATGATGGGATCGTGTCTGGCTCAAGTCAAACGAATCTTACAAATTGAATTAGGCCAAGAGGATGAAGATATTAAACTGTAGTTTACAAGAAAATGACGTCATCGTAACGCCAGTCTTTTTGCTTTACTTAAAATTTATTTCAACAAAGTAAACCCCATCACACCATCAGTCTCAATGCTCATTTATGTCGTGTTGTTTAAATGCCCAAGAGACATATCTCAAGATGACAAAACAGTTAAGATCACCCTGATTGAATTATGTTTAGGATAATGACACTCATGCTTATATATTGATCGCTGTAAGAGTATGTGTGATTTCGTATGGTTTTGTTTCATAATTAGTGTAAAGAAGGATGTCTAGTCATGCATAAGTCACCGTCCTCGTTTTCGTGTGTCTAAAAAAGTTTACAAAACACCAGTCACTTCTTTCCTCTCTGGCTATATCCAACTTCACTTCCTTTCCATCTCATCATCCTGCGCAATTGGTTTGTGCACTGAATGCCACTAATCTTACAAAAATGCAAAAGTACGTTGGTAATTGTTAGAAACCAGTCTCAAAGTAGTGTTATGATTGTTTAGTCTGATATTACATCCGTTCGTAAAAACGATTATTGAATTCACAGTTCTCATCAAACAAAACGTTTATTTGCAGAAGAAACATAAGTAACCGTGACGCAATAGGTCTATCCAAGAATCGATACTCAAACAAAGAAACATATTATCTTGAAAACAAGTCGAATTGGATATTAATGTGAAACTATTCGTTTGTTTCTACGATGGTATACTAATACCGTAGCTAAAAAAAGCATAAACCAAAGTTCAAACGAAATACAAAGAAAGAAGAGAGATGTATTGAGTTAACTCCCACCATCAATCCTTCTCTTTCAAAATGAAAATAAAAGACCACTACACACACAAGAAAGATAGCGCGGTTAAGAACGCACACGTACTGACGGAAACCTCGACCTGTAGACTCACCAACATCTGCGTCTGTCTCTCTCGCTCCTCCTCCGTTAGTGATGATACCAAATCAACTATTTACCCATCTGATGAAAAGATGGAAATCCATCTCTAAAGAGACTCCTACTCATTCCTCGTCGTCATTTTTTGCTCTGGCTGCTGCTGCTGAAGACAATAAGGTCGCACCCTCTAAGACAAAATTACAAGACAGAACAGGAATGCTACAAAGTCTACTGGATTTGTCCAAACAAGAACTGGCACGATTATTCCGTTGCGAAATAGATTATTCAAAAGATACCCAAAGAAATTATTGATACGTGCGTGAATGTTGTTTAAACGTATCGAAAGGAACGGGGTTTATTTATTACAAAGACAGAAGCAGTGATTAGGATAACGTTATTACGTTGTTCGACAACTGGAGCAAAATAAAATTGCAGTCAGTTAAAAGAAAACAGTGCTCGTCTCCATGTTGATAGATCCTAAGTTAAAAGTTAATTATTTCCAGCTATGATCAATCGCAGGACCTTTTTTAGAAGAGATGAGGTGATAAAGGATATACCTTTCCGGAAGGACATAACTCCACCATTGGTACGAACGAAGGCAGCACTTAGCCCAATATCTTCATCGCAGGGAGACGTCACACTTGCAGCAAGAGTTACAATCGATGACAGATCGAACGGGATTATCAGAAACAGAAAAATCCCAACGGTAAGGACATTTTTTCTAACCTACTCAATTTTTTAACCAGAAAAGATTTTGATGAAATTGTTAAACCTACTCTAAGAGATATCAAATATGTCTTCCAAACTGAAGAAAGAAACTGCCATGGGGATGGAAGAGTAAAAACAAAAAGAGTCAGAAGAGTCAAACCGCATTTGGTCAAACACCTTTTTCCCCCAAGTGTGGCAACCGTTTTGATACATTCACTTATTCTGTGGCGAGAAGAAGTTAAAGCCTGGAATCAGTCATACAGGGCATACCCAGAGAGATTAAACAAGATCTTTCTTGATATGTTTGAAGCCACCTGGGAATTGAGGACTAAAACTATCCACGCCATTTTGTACGACGATGATGCAGGATGATACCGTAGGTAGGGATGCTATTTCATTCCAGATCAAGGTAGCGAAGAGGGACATTTATACCCTTATAAAATCAGGAATACACTCTTTGCGGAACAGCCGTCCTCTAGAACACCGCGAACGCGCTTTTATATATAGAATTTCATAATGACCTTAACTCTACCGCCTGAGAGAAGTGACTCTTGACTATTTAAAAAAAAATGCTTGGAACACGAAGCCATGGATATCGAAACGAATGGTGTTTTCCACGCAGGACAGGATCTGCAGCAGTCACAGACACTACCTCAAAGTGGAGAAAAAGAGAAAGAAACAGTAGGGGTGTAACAATGGTCAGAACAAAAACACTTTTTCTTCTGTTGTGCTCGCGACTTAGCTTAAAAAAACACAATCTTGACCCGAGAACATTGTTTTGGTTGTCAAATCGATCATCCTAGTAAAACAAAAACCCACGACCAATGTTTTCTGATGTGTCAAGAAGAGAGAATTACGAACACTCATCCCAAAAGAGAGGAAATTGAAAGACTAGAATGACTTGGGAGACTGTTTGACACCTCCATTGACTTCCTTAGAGGCTAAATGCCTCCCCGCTCTCATGCATCAAAGTACAGAGACCTCGCGTTCCTCGATTAGCTTGACAGAACTCTTTACTGAAACAGTCAAGTGTGACATTACTACCTATGAAATCACTACCTGGAAACTTCATTTCCTCCTAATCTATGGTTATAACGCTGCTCGCTGTACTTCCTCGCCGAACTGAAATTCCTCATCGAAAACCTTAAGACATTCGACCTTATGACAACTACACAGGTGACAGTTATCGACAAGGAATCGAATGGGTGGCCGTCTACTTTCCCAGAAACTTCAGCCTGGAATATTTTGATTCCTATGGATTACTGCTTATGAAAGAGGTTATCGCATAATTTAAGGAGAATAAATGCTGTATCCGCTCAACTCAAAAATGTAAGCTGACAAATATTGGATAAGTTTATGTGTGTACAATAATGTGTATATTTTCTTCATCAACGAAATCTTGGATTCCATTTAGTACATTTACTGACTTGTTTTGGTCGTAACTTTTATAGAAACGATGCAGATATTGACATGTATTTTAGAAATCAGCTCCATTCGTTAGCGCAGCAACGAGTGTCTGTTTACGGCAAAATGATAGTTCTAGATCACAGGAAGTAAAGCCTTGTTCCTCAACGTTTCACCCTTATAAATATGTTCATGTCTAACAATTCTGCATTTCTTAGTCGTAAATGAAGATGAGGGACGGTCCTAATGTTCGATCTATATTTCTTTTTTGTTAATGTTTGAGTTATCGGCGCTCACAAAAATGCTCATGGCGAAGAATAGAGTGGGTTAGTTTACTTCTGATTTTTAATAAAATTTTCTTTGATGCTTTTGCACATTTTCCCTTGTAATCTTTTCTTTCAATTTGTCCAAAGAATAAATTTTTTCATTCACTTCCTCGCATCAACAATACGGTATGCTTACAGCATGTAATGCAGCACGTCGACCAGTCCTAATATTTGTCTCAGGACATATAAACTATTAAATCAAATCCTTGATTAATAAAATGCGCGATAATTAATATATTTGTGTTTCTGACCTCAACTGTTGCCCTTGCAGAGGTAGCTGAATATTGTGTGACGAAGTTTTGCAACAAAAATAAATTAGACAAGGAGATAAAACGTTTAAATGAATGCTATTCAAACACACCTGAAAGACGAAGTTTGCAATTTTGAATAATTTAATTGTTCTGTTGTGCTCTTCAATTTTAAATCTTTTTCCTTGGTAGCAATTTATCATTTGTTTGGATCTGTATGTACTGGCTATCAAGGATCTATTATTTATCCAGAGAAAACATTTATTAGATCAAACAAATTAGGAAGAATTAAATGAGCAATGCCAGGTTTAAGGAAGGCAACGCAAATACACTGTTATATCATACACTGCCTATAGACAATAAGGACCTCAATTTTAGACTGCAAAATAATTAACGACATTGAAAATGACTTATTCAGAGAGATCTGTAGATTCCTTAGAATTAAGTACAATACAAAGATTCGAATTACTTAGCCTGTGGCAGGGGTGGAAACTGTTTAACTCAGTACAGATGTTTCAGCTGTTTTGGATTTGGCTGGAATATTTACAAGCATAATTATTGTTTTGAAAACATTGTTTAGACGAAGAAAGAAATTCAAAGGGAAAAATATAATATGGAAACTTGAACGAATTGACTGCGAAATGACTTCAAATGACACACTTTGTACATAAAAAGTATAAGGTTAGGATGTTAAATTTTGCCTGCACAAATAGAAAATTATATCATAATCGATGAACTCCCTGAGAAATTAATCGATCTACAGAATCCAAATTGACCAAAGAAATGATAAACTATCCATTTCATTTTGTTGTTGGTTATCACAATATTTCTGATAAATTGAAAATAATATATTCGCAAAATCAACCAAACAACATCAAAGATTGATTGTTTTAAATACTAATAGTTTTTGTACAACCTAAAGATGTAGAGGAAATAAGTCAAAAAGGCAATGATTGCATATGATGACAAAGAGGAAGATAGTGTCTCAGACTTGAGACAAACTAGATGAATATATGTCACACTAGATCAAACGATTAGCAATTTCCTTTTAGCCTCGAGACAAACTAGATGAATATGTCACACTAGATCAGACGATTAACAGTATTCATTTTGCACTGAGACAAATTAAATGAGAATATGTTACACTACATCAAACGATTAACAGCATCCGTTCAGCATTGCGACAAAACTAAATGAGAATATGTCACACTAGATAAAATGATTAAAGGTGTCCGTTTAGCATTGCGACAAAACTAAAATTGATTATGTCACACTAGATAAAATGATTAACAGTATCCGTTTAGCATTGCGTCAAAACTAAATGAGAATATGTCACACTTGATCAAAACTATTAGCAATGTCCTTTTAGCATTGAGACAACCTATATGAGAATATGTCATGCTAGATGAAACGATTAGCAGTGTCCTTTTTAGAACTGGAGTAAACTAAATGAGAATATGTCACACTAGATAAACGATAAGCAGTGTGATTTTAGGATTGAGACAATCTAGATGAGAATATGCCATGGTAGATCAAACGATTAGCAGTGACCTTTTATGATTGGGGCGAACTAGAAAATATATGTCACACTAGATAAGACGATTAACAGTGACTTAACCTCAACAATAACCGTATCACAAATTTATGTCATCCTGTAAGTTAACTGAAACAGCTACTCGTTTGTTTTTGTGCAAAGTATGTTTATATCAAAATACGCGATACTTTGGAGAATAAAAGTTTGAAATATACCAAAATATGGAGAGAACAAGATGACAATACATTAAAAGCTATTGAACAGGTACGTAAGGAAAGGGCTACAAAACCACAGATCTACGAGAACAGAACAAATATTTTAGTTGCTAACGACTTGTTTAAACAACGACTCAACATTTTGTATAATGCTACTCAAACACTGCAGATGGAAAGAGAAGAAGCCGGTGATATACATAGCATCCAATAATAGTTACAACCAATGTTGCAAACGACTGTACGGTAGCTGCTTTGCATAGCAATAAAGTGAAAACAAAGCATCATTGGAAAACTATGGCACTTTGCAATCTCAGCTGCAACATATAATGATGAAATTACGTGGGCAACTATAACCACTTGTTTGTGATATTATATTTGACAATAATATCACATAAATTATTGACCTGAACGACTATAAAATTGTTAACACTAATACTGAAACTACGATCCAGTCATTACTTAACATCTATGAATTTAACTTGTCTCCGTCACTTTTTTCTCAATACACGTTATTCATTCAAAATTGCCAGCAGGTAAAATAAA
Source organism: Megalonaias nervosa (assembly GCA_016617855.1). NCBI lineage: Eukaryota > Metazoa > Mollusca > Bivalvia > Unionida > Unionidae > Megalonaias > Megalonaias nervosa. The sequence goes on from JAECUM010091011.1 coordinate 7,128, forward strand.
AAGTGGCAGCACTATCAACATTTTGTATTCTTAAAATACCGAACAATACCAGTAGTATAGTGGGGTACCGTAGCGACAATGGGAATTAGCATTACAGACCCCCCCTGGGCCAGTATAGCGACAAGAAGTAGGTCAACACCCTGGGCCAGTATAGCGACAAGAAGTAGGTCAACACCCTGGGCCTGTATAGCGACAATGGAAAATGGAGTAGAGGGTCTAGAACACCCTGGGCCTGTATAGCGACAATGGAAATTTTGTAGAGCGGTGACTAGGAGACTGTGGGTTTGTAGAGCGATAAGCGACAGGTGGCATGACGTCACACTGGTAACAATGTAGCAAAAAGAGAAGTACTGTGACGTCAAGCTACCTGAGAGAGGGCTATAGACAAACACGAATCAAGAGCGTTCGTGTTTCTTTTAGTAGAGGAAGGGTTTTATATATATTCGTTTAGGGTGGAGACCAAAATGAAAATTAAGATCTTTTCGAGGCATTGGAAGTGGCCCTGAAAAGGGCCGTTGTTTGTTATGTGATGTTAACACCATTCTGTTAACATACAGGACATCGCATAGGTCTTCTTATCTTCCTCAAATTTCTCAAAGTTTGTCTTAAACTGTGTCTCACTTCTGGTCCGTAGATGAGAGTCCGCTTAAGACAGCCTTGTCTTTCCACATAACATCTTCTTTTCCAAAGAGTGGCCCCGGTGATCCGGATGACAGTCCATTTTGTTTTCACATACATGGGTAAGTCTGTACGGAACAGCATTGAGGATACCAAAGTAGAGGATTCTACGTCGATCAACATCTTCTCTGTGACGAGAACAGGTGAAGGGAATGAAGTGAACCGCGTTGATTTATAGTGGAAGACCGGATCGAAACGGATTGAAAGGGTTCACCAATCCCAACACGCGTTACAAAATTCAGTCACTTCGCGGAGTCTGTCTTCCAATCCGAAGAGAGCTACCTGTGACGTCACATTTCCTATATAGGCACACTAGCGTCTGTGCGCAGTGAATCGATGCGGTAGTGTTTTGTGAAACATGACGGAACCTAAGAAGACAATGAATTGGGGTGCACCGGCTGTGGAGACGAGAAGTAATGGTACAGCAGCAGCTACCAAAGTGAACACAGTGCTACTTCCCGAAGAGGTTGATTTCAACTGGGATTTAGTAGATTTTTTATCTTCTTCCCAAGAATTTGTTCCGGTACCAGTACCTTCGCCACTTTCTCCTTCATTACCACGTGTCGACGATTTTAAACAAAGACAGAGAGAAGAATTGGAGAAATTTTTACAGCAGCAGAAAGAAGCAGAGCAAGCATTTCTTCTTGAACAGAAACAGCGAGAAGAAGAAGAAGAGGCAAGAAGGAAACAACAGGAAGAAGAAGAAGCAGTAGAGAAGAAACAAAGTCTAGGAGAGAAGGAGAACAGCGAAAGTCAAACGGTCACGGTACTCTTGGACATTTTGGCCGAGTTAAGAAGTCTGAAACAAATGTATCAGACTTCTTTATTACGACCCAAGAGAAAAAGACCTTCCCGAGCCAAACAACCTAACCCTGTGACTACACCAGAGATACCACCCCTAGTGATATCTACTAGATCATTGACAGGAGCAAGTCCACAAGTAGGCCTTGGCCGTGGCAAAGGCTTAAGACAGTTAAAGCGAATTGATTCTCGTTCCTGAGTTTGTTCTAAGGAAAAAACAAACACTCAACAGTCCTTTTCAGGGCTACCCAATACTCTCGAAAAGAGTGACTATTCATTTTGCCAAAATCAATTAAAACTCAAAATCCCTTCTTTAACCCTATGATGTACGTGTTGTGAGTGTATGAGTGTAGGTCCTTATTATTTCTAAATAATGAAAACCAAGAGACACTTACGTTTTTTCAGTTTGGTCTATTCTGTTACAAATTTTTTACAATTCAATATCACAACATAACACAACACAACACTTTTAAAAAAGTTCATAGATTTCTTCTGTCTCTTTTTTCTTTCACTCTCTCTGTTTTTTCAATTTCTTCACTTTTACACTTTTTTCCTCTTCTTCCTCTTCTTCTTCCTCACATTTTTCTCGTCTTCTTTTCTTTTCTGTCTTCTCTTTCTGAACGTGTCGGGGTTCTTCTTTTGTCAAGGTTACCTCTGTTTCTTCTTCCTCCTCCTTCTCCTGCTCCTGTTGTTTCTTAGGGCACTCTGAAGACCAATGTCCTTTCTCTTGACAATGATAACAGGTATCTTGACTTTTGTTTCTTTTGACACTGGCCTTGCTTCTTTGACGGTCTGGACATTCTGTAGCCCAATGCCCTTTCTTTTGACAGATATAGCAAGTATCTTGACTTTTATCTCGAAAGGAAGGAGAGTAGTCCGTTGGCTTGTCTGAAGAAAACTTTCTTATCACACCTCGCAATGCTCTAATCAGAAGTTCGATCTGTGTGGGTTCTTCCATTGTGCTGGTCGGCTTGAGAGCGAAATGAATACTGAGAGGGGAGTCACTAGCCCTTTATATATGCCCTGGTCTGACATAGATATATAGGGGTTCATGGTGTTTCACAGGTAGTCATTTGACTTTTTGCCGTCAAGATGAAACGATCGCATCATTTCGAAAAGAAAGAAGAAGAAGAAAGTAAGAGGCAGAAACGTGATTTATCGCCTCGCACAGTAGCTGAAGTCTTGGCACAAATTCATGCCAGCGATTTTGAAGATGAGATGAGTGAACCAGAATCGAAGCCTAAAGAGTCTACACCAAATCAAAGTCCATTACCATCCGTAAACCCTGAAAAGTACTACCACATTCGGGAGACGGACAAACGCTCTTCCAGAAAATTTAGAACCACAGCCTACACGTACGCAGTGAAATTTAAAGATTTCAAGTCTGACGTACCCTTGGAAAAAGCAGAAGGGTTCATCACCGATGTGTGGGATTCTTTGTTAACCACACTAAAACGGCAATGTCGAGCCAAAGAAGACGATCGCTTGAGACTTTCTATTCATCACGACAATTTGAAGTCTCCCGTTTGGATCGAGTTTAGCAGTCCATCAGAATTGACACCTTCCAAAATCATGGACAAGATTCAACACGTACAACAATCTAACGACAAATTTCACATCACGGACGGAAAAGCGACACTGTACATGACCCACGTGTCTCTTCCCCAAGGGACAGGTAAAAAAAAGTTGATGTTGGTAGACAACTTGCGTAACCTCAAGCGTAGACAACTTGCGTAACCTCAAGCGTAGTCTCGTCCAAATTAACAATCCAAAAGACAAGATGTGCTTAGCCCGTGCCATCGTGGTGGGACAAACGTATGCTGACAAGAACGATACGGTAGAATGGAAAAGAGCCTGGAAAACTATTCAACGATCGGACCGAGCCAAACAACAAAGAGAAGCAGAACTCCTGTTACAGCAAGCGGGGTTAGCTAAAGACACACCCTGCGGCATTCCTGAAATGCAAAAGTTGCAAGACGTCTTGGCTCCACGTTACACCTTGAAAGTTCACCCTCAAGAAGTGCGCGGACCTCTGTTGTTTCGAGGTCAAGATTTTAAAGACGGAAAATACATTCACGTCTATCATCACGATGAACATTTTGATGCCATTACCAGTATCACTGCATTCCTGTCATACAGTTATTACTGTGAGAAATGTGACTATGGCTATAACAATCGAGAGCAACACAAGCATTGTGGATCGAAATGCTCAGGATGTTTAGCTTCTACACCCTGTCTGGACGAAGGACAAGAACGAGTGCATTGCTCTGTTTGTCAGCGCACGTTTGTCAGTCCTGCCTGTTACCAACAACACCTAAAGACGCAAGGTTCACAGCAGAAATGTGCTTGTCAGCTCTTGAGATTGTGCCCTACTTGTGGACAAGGCATACGTACCAACAATGCCAAGGCGCACGTCTGTTCAGGAAAGAAGCGATGTCACATTTGTCGCCAAACCGTGGACTTGGAACACCAAAAAAAAAAAAAAAAATACCATTCCAAACATGAAGAAGAAGAAGAGAATGACCAGAAGAAGAAAGGGAATTTCATCTTTTTCGATTTCGAATGCATGCAAGAGACTGGCATTCACATTCCTAATTTCTGCGTGGCTCACCGAGCGTGCGAGAAGTGCATCCAAGAGCCTATCTTGACTCATTGCCCTTACTGCAGCAAGATTCCTGGAGGACGTGAAAAAATCTTTCGGGGATCGAACACACTGGCCGATTTTGCCCAATGGATCTTAAACCCTATCGACGAGACGTGGAGCCAAGAAGATATCGAACGTTACGGAGATTGTCATCGCCATGCCACGGTGATGGCTCACAATTTCTCGGGATACGATGGACAATTTCTGTTGAGATACTATACGGAACAAAGTACCGAACGTCCGAAAGTCACTTTGAACGGAGTCAAAATCATTTCCATGCAAGTGGGACAAGTACAGTTTAAAGATTCAATGAGTTACTTGGCTATGCCTTTGAGCCGCATGCCTAAAACGTTTGGCATGACAGAAATGGCCAAAGGCTATTTTCCACACTTTTTCAATACCGAAGCCAATCAACACGCCGTTCTACCCCATTTGCCTGAGGCTCACTACTACGACCCCGACAACATGCGTACCGAACAACGAGAAGCTTTCTACGCATGGTACCAGACTCACGCTTCGGACCCTTTTGACTTTCAAGAAGAAATGTTAAAATATTGTCGTTCCGACGTAGACATTTTACGTCGCTGCTGTGGAAAATTTCGAGAACTGTTCATGGAACACGGAGGGATCGATCCTTTGAAAGAAGCTTGTACCATTGCCAAAGCGTGTTCCTTAGTGTATCGTCAACGATTCATGCCCGAAAACACCCTAGCTGTCATCAGTCCTCAAACGACCAATTTTGTCAAACGTCAATACTCGGTCAAAGCCCTACGCTGGTTACATTACTTGTGTGAGAAGGAAGACAAATGGATCCAACATGCTCGCAACGGAGGAGGCGAAAAGACCATCGGAAGGTATTCGGTAGACGGCTGGGACTTAGAAAACCCCAAGATTGTGTACGAGTTTAACGGGTGCTTATTTCACGGATGTCCCATCTGCTACCCTCAACGTGACACTAAAAACCAGTTTTACAACGGACCATGGAAGACTTGTACCAGGCCACTTGTCAGCGACGCTTGAAGTTAGAAGAGCAAGGATACCAAGTAGTGGAAATGTGGGAACACGAGTACGATCAGCGATTGAAAACCGATCCCGAGTTTAAGCGCATCGTGGAAAGTTACAAGCTGGTGGACCCTCTGAACCCGCGGGACAGTTTGTACGGAGGACGGACGAATGCCACCTGTTTGCTGTACCAAGTCGACGAGGAGAAAGGAGAAGAAATCAAATACTTGGACGTGTGTTCTCTGTATCCGTACGTGTGCAAATATTGTCACTTTCCCGCAGGGCACCCACAATTGCTGACGGAACACATCGACGTGGACAATATTCGACAATACGAAGGATTGATCAAGTGTAAAGTCTTGCCTCCCACGAACTTGTACCATCCCGTTTTACCACATCATTGCCAAGGAAAACTGATGTTTCCCTTGTGTCGTACTTGTGCTGAAACGTGCAACCAAGACCACCCTTGTCAGCACACTCAGGAAGAACGAGCCTTGACGGGAACGTGGGTCAGCGTGGAATTGTTTAAAGCTCTGGACTTGGGATACCAACTGTTAGAAGTGTACGAAATTTACCACTTTCCCAAGACAGAAAAATACCACAAGGGCGACGATTCTCAAAAAGGCATTTTTGCAGACTACGTGAATGCCTTTTTGAAACTGAAACAAGAAGCTAGCGGATACCCTTCCTGGTGTCACACTCCCGATGACCAAACAAAGTTCAAAGAGAAATACTGGAAGCAGGAAGGCATCACTTTAGACCACATCGAGAAAAACGAAGGAAGGCGATCGTTTGCCAAAGTGATGTTGAATTGTTTGTGGGGCAAAATGGCACAACGACCGTGTTTACCCAAGACGGAGTATTTGACAGAACCTTTCCGATACTTGCAGATGATTCACGACAAAACCAAATACATGAAACACGTGGACGTCGTTCGTGAGGACTTGCTCTTAATCAATTACGAAGAAGAACTGGACTTTGTAGAAGCCGACGAATTTGGAAATGTCATCATTGCGGCCTACGTGACAGCCCATGCTCGCTTAAAACTGTACGAAGCTTTAGAACTATTAGGAGATCGTGTGCTGTATTTTGACACGGACAGTTGCATCTACATTGATCGCCTGGGTCAACCTCACCCTGTCATCGAAGGAGACCGTTTAGGAGCCTGGACGGACGAGCATCCCGACCACAAGATTCTCAGTTTTGCAAGTGGCGGTCCCAAAAATTACGGCTACGAATACCGGAACAATCAAGGAGATGTGCACACGGAGTGTAAAGTGAAAGGATTGACTCTTAATTATCGCACCAGTCGAGTGGTGAACTTTAGCATATTGAAAGAAGCCTTGCAGTCTGGACAGGATCGAAACTTTAAAGTGACCACCCACGAACCGCACAAGATTGTACGTTTACCCACACACCAAATCGTCAGTCGACCCTTGGAAAAAGTTTATCAAATCGTGTACCAGAAGCGAGTTCGGCTTCCCAATCACTTCACTTTACCGTACGGTCATGCCGATATTGGTCAGCATATAAAAAGGGACAACGTTCAAGGTCGATAGTTCATTGTGACTACCATTGCTAAGCGAGAAAGATGAATCCATTCACACAGCAAGTATCCAGTAAGAGTACACTCAAGTACGATGCTGTGCCTTGCGATGATAGGGATGCCGTACGCTATGACCTTAGTGATTCAGTACCACATCATCATGGGAACTTTGCTATAACTACTACTTCTACTACCATGCCTACCATGGAAAGTGATGCTGTACGTGTCAAACCTGACGGATGTGAAAGCGATGCCACTCGTTATCGCACACCTTTTCACTTTACTGGTTTTCATGGTGGATGTCCACCTCCACAGGAAACCATGCGACTACCACCCTACGGATGTCATGTAAAACTGAGCAAACTCCTAAGGATTTCACCGTACCCTCATCGAAATGAACCTGTGAAAGACGAATATTCGTTCCCTGTGCGTTTGCCAGAATACTGTGATTTTGAAAGTCGATTGCAAACCTTCCAAGGAAAATGGCCAAAATATCTAGGAGGACCTACCCCCGAAGAATTAGCCAGAGCTGGATTTATCTACTTGGGCGAAGGAGATAAAGTCAAGTGCTTCAGTTGCGGTGTCTCACTTCACCAGTGGGAGAAGAAAGATTGCGCTTACCTGGAACATGCTCAATGGTCTCCAGAGTGTCACTACCTGCCTTTAGTGGGACCTCGTCATTGAAGTGACCCTACCATGTTGTGTAAAAAGCTAGCTACGGAGTTAGGAGTCCAACGTTGGACAATCCCTAGACAAGTATTTAAACCCGATGTAAAAAATAATCTTCAAAGATTACCAAACGAATTGCAAGAGAAGATCTACAAGGACATATGGCAGGGACTTGCCAGAGCCAAATCTCAATTAGTGACTGTAGAACATTTGTGTCGAGAAATTCATAAGAGGAAATTGACCAAAGTCAACAAACAAGTCCGATTTGTCTGGATCAAGTGTGCGTTCGTTCTACTATTTCGCTTTAGACCATTTACATTTGAAGATTTTATTGACATTCTTGACCGTTTCCTGGAATGGCAGTGGTCAGAAATTACCCACTACGTTCATTACTTTCGCTCTAGGAGAAGTGTTTGACTGACAGGGTTATGGATACTTTACAAGAGAACATTCGTGCTTTGCCTGTGGAATTGAGAGAATGCATTTACTGTGAGTTCGTCAAAATACAAGTGAAAAGAAAAGAATCATTGCATCCGTTACGTCACCGATGTTGGAACCACTGGTACCTAAATGCTATAAGAGGATTGATTCTGATGAAAGTGTTCCAGTGGTCAGACATTGATCAACTACTCGTGAGCAAGAAGAATTGTGTTGCTGATAGTGATTATTTTTACTACCAGGTACACTTACTGCATCGAATTCCAGAAGAAGAGTTAGAGGGTTACCAAAATCTTGTACACAATGTAAACTTACTTGAAGAGGAAACTTCTGAACGACGTGTGATGTGCAAGTTAGTGACTAAATATTTTGAATACGCCGACGGAATACGACCACTTCTGTGCAAAAAGTACACTTATAGCAGCCGAAAAAAGAGGGTATAAAAACGTTCTACCATGCCACGACCTTTATCATTCGTGATACAACAGATTCCGTGGAAGGAAATCAATGACAGTATTCAAACGGTAGAGGATTACCAACACCTATTACGAGAACTGTCTCCATTGAATTGGGGTCGACGTGTAGTGTGTGTCTTAGTGACTTGCTTTCTGGGATTTCGTTTACCAGCTGATTCTTTGTGGACTCTTTACGAACAGTACCTATTACTCCAAAACAAAACATGAAAGTGATCCCTTTAAATGTCCACGAGAGACTCATTCTGCTCAAAGCTTTGCGCTTTCATTTGGATACTTCTCAACCTCTACGGGAAAACAAGATTCGTCAACTTTTAGGCACTGAAGATGTGTACGACGACGTGTGTGTAGCTTGTGACTTACACCCTCACTGGACAGATGTACGTGACTGGAAAAGTTTGGGGTTTGAGGCTTGGGCTAAAGAAGTGGCACACTATGCCCAAGATTTGTCATCCTAAAACATTAAAACGTACCGTGAAAAAAGTCACTTTTAAACCTGTGTTAGTGTCCATACCAGAAGAACAGTCTGTCACCGAGGAAAACCACTCTCTTCAAGACAGGACTGTCATTGACATTCCTGAAAGACCATTTCGGGAGGACCCTTGTGTGACTGAACCAAGGAATGTACAGACTCTCAGAACATTACACACTACTCCTACGATTTCACCTCTTGATCACAAAAAATGTTGTACAGAGACTTGTTTATATTCCACTATGGTCGTTTTGTTGTGTTTTTTATTCCTGTACTTAACCATATGGCTTTTATGTATTTTTGTCTTTCGTGTTGTTCACTGATAAAGATGACAATAAACGTGTCCTGAAAAAGTATAAAAACTCTTGTCTTGTTTGTCTTCGTGTCACAAGTGACATTTTATTACACTACTACTACTATGGCTACCTCTACTGTCTCTGCTCCCTCTTCCTCCACTGTCAAAGTCATTGACGAACACGTAGATCGGACTAGTTGGGAGGCCTTGTATCTTCGTCATCCCTTTAACATGCTTATTGCTGGACCTAGCGGTTCAGGCAAAACCGAATTTGTCAAACGTTTGATCGAACATAAACATCATTTGATCGATCGTCCTCCTCAACGAATCGTGTGGTGCTATAAAGAGTGGCAATCGGCGTACAGTCTTCTGCGAGAAAGTCAAGGCGATTCCATCGTCTTTGTGGAAGGCATTCCTGTCGAAGACGACGGAATCGTGTCTGACCCTAGTCAAACTCATTTGGTTATTTTTGACGACATGTTAGGAGAAGACGAAGAAGAAATTAAACTCTGGTTTACGCGCAAAGGGCATCATCGTAATGCCAGTGTCATTTACATTACCCAAAATTTGTTTCAACAAAGTAAAGCCCATCGTACCATCAGTCTCAATGCTCATTACTTGGTGTTGTTTAAAAGCCCTAGAGATAAATCGCAAGTACAAGTCTTAGCCAAACAGTTAGGAACGCCTTGGCTGATTCATGCGTACGACGATGCCACTCAAACCCCACACGCTTATTTACTCGTGGATTTAAAATCCCACTACTCCCGATTATTTGCGATTTCGTACCCATCTGTTTCACCCCTGGTGCCAAGACGGAGGACCTATCGTGTACACGTCTCCGTCGTCGACTTAATCACCCCAAAAAATCTATAAAAACCTCGGTCACTTGGACTCTGTCTCACACATTGTCAACATGACGTCCCTTCAGTCTCATCTTCCCATTAAATTGATTCGTGCCTTGTACGGCATCAGTCGCGAAAAAAATCCACAAATACGTGCTCGTGTCTTAGAAGCTAGTCTCAAAGAAGTCTTACGATGGTTTACGGTGACAGCACGTCAATTACTGCAAGGCATCATTCAGATTCCACATCAAACCAAACGTTTTTTTGAGAGAAACAAAGTTGCCTTGACGCAACTAGCCGATCCTCGCATCGACACTCAAACCAAAAAGCAAATCATTTTGAAACCTGGAGGAAGTGGATCTTTAGGAGGTGTCATCATTCGTTCCCTCTTAAAATGGGATCCTAATGCTCCCAAAGTTGTCCCCAAGAAAAAAGCCACACCCAAACGTACCCAGAAGAAAAAGAAAAAGAGCAAGGGTGTCAAGACCAGGTCACAGCCTCAGAAAAAGAAAAAGAAAAGCCCACAGAAAACAGCTTTTACTCGCAAGAGAGTGTCTCCAACAACTTCTCCTCCAGCAGTGACACCCTCTTCCTCTTTAGCGGCAGTAGCCGCGGCTCACAAAGTACCTGCCCCCAAAGTCAAAGTCCAAGAGAGAACGGGTGTGTTACAGAGTTTACTGGATTTGTCCAAGCAAGAACTGTCTCGATTTAGTCCGTTGCGAACTCCTCCACGGCGTGTGTTACCTGTCATCAAGTTGATACGACGTAAAGACAATCAGTGGCGACGCATTCCAGTATAAAATGACCTGAGGCAAGCCATACGGATCAGTATTTTTTTGTGCTACTGCACGTCCAAAGATGTTCCCTCCAAGAAGTGTACACCGTTACCATCGTCGTTCTTCTTCTTCGGTCCAAAAAGGAAAAGGAAAACGAAAAAGACAGTCACGTCATCCTAAGAAGCGCTTAGTCAAACATCGACGTCACCCCCAGAAAAGGCACACTCGTCCAAAGAAAAAGAGGAGTCACCAAAGAGGAGGATTCTTTGGTGATTTTGGAAAACACATCGTCACCTTTATGACAAAGCGATAGTCCCCCAAAAGGATAAAAGACCGTGCGACAAGTCATTGACGTTAGTGAATTTTTTTGGTTGTATGCCACGGAACCAACAAACCCACTGAGAAAGATGTCACCCCAAAAAAGACATTCCTCTTCTACCTCCAAAGGAAAGAAAAGGAAAGGACTGCCACCTCGTTTAGCCAAACATTGGGACATGTTGTCCGTCCTGTCCAAAGCTCCTTCACCCATGCGAAAAAACTCATTCAAACAGCCTCCAAAGATGTTATTGATACCGTGTGCGAATGTTGTCTGAATGTCTTGAAAGGCACAATACCTTTGTCTAAACACCAGAAAGAATGCTTAGGCAAACATCGACACGTTCTTCGTCAAATGATCCAAAAGAAAATACCTATTCGTCAAAAGAAAAAGATGTTGGTGCAACGCGGAGGAATTTTACCCTTTTTACCCATGTTACTGAAAGGAGTCATGGGTACAATAGGAGGACCCTTACTGAAAGGAGTCATGGGAACAATAGGAGGACCCTTGCTGCAAGGAGTATTGGGAAACATGGGAGGATGAAGATAAAAAGGACCAAGAAGATAAAAGGGACCTCTGAAATCAAAAGATCTCAGACGTGATCCTTGAAATCTGATGGAAGGACGAAAACTAGCTTTAGTCCCTTACAAACGATGGATGGAATACCATCGTTGGCAAGAACAACGAACCCCACATTTACCTCCCAATCCTCATTTGACCGAGATGTCCCAGATACAACACGAACTGCAATCGTTGATGGATCGCAGCGATTTGTCAGAAACGGAAAAATCGCAACGGTACGGTCAATTATTGCAACGACTGCAACTCTTTCACCAGAAAGCTTTAGACGAAACAGCTCCACCCACTCTGAAAGATTTTAAGGCCTTGATGAAAAGTCCATCACCACCACCACTACCACCACCACCAGCGGTCAAGACAGACACAACCCCACGAAGGCCTGAGGAAGAAGAGGCACGAGAAGTTTTTCAAACACCGTCAGCAGCTCCCATTCCTAGTAAGATTGCAGCGTCCTTGTTGACCCCTTCCCCTACACCGCAACGAGAAGAACTTAAAGCTTGGGTTAAAAAGATGATGTCTACTCCACCTTCGACAGAGGTGAAAAAGAAAGAAGGGAAACCAGAAGTGAAAAAAGAAAAGAAGACCAAAGCCATTCCATTACCACCACCACCACCACCACTACCTTTCACTTCTACGCCCGTGGCACATCGGACACGTAAGACCGTTTCCAAACCACCCCCTCCTTCCATTCCGACTAGCATTCGTGAAAATTGGATCACTTATTAAAACATGGAGAAGGTGTTAACCAGCATTTACTACGATCCAGCTCATCCTGCAGGTTACGGAGGAGTTCAGAAATTGTATCGTGCTGCCAAAACTCGACTGAAAAGTATCCGTTTACCTCAGGTGCAACGCTGGTTACAAGAACAAGCCACGTACACCTTACACAAACCCATTCGACGAAAATTTTCCAGAAGTCGCACCCAAGTGGAGGGTATCGATCACCAATGGCAAGCCGATTTAGCCGATGTCTCTCATTTAGCCACCTACAATCGTGGCTACAAATATTTGTTTTGTGTCATCGACGTCTTTTCCAAATTTGCTTGGGTCGTACCATTGACTTCCAAATCGAGCAGTGAGTTAGTGCGAGCCCTCAAACTGGTGTTGAAACAAAGTGGTCGTCACCCTCTTCGATGGCAAACGGACAAAGGCACCGAATTTCTAAACCAAGCTTTCCAAAAAGAATTGAAGAAACGTGACATTCATTTTTTTCACCACCGAGAATCCCGAAACCAAAGCCAGCATCGTGGAACGTTTTCAACGTACCTTGAAAGAACGCATGTGGAAATATTTTACGCATCAACACACTCTCAAATACATTGACGTCTTGCCACACCTCGTTCAATCGTACAACCAATCTTACCATCGGAGCATTGGACGTGCCCCCCAAGAAGTGACTCCCGACAACGAAGTGACCGTCTTCGAGCGCCTGTTTGGACCGTCCACGACAGTGCCTGTCCCCAAGAAAGGTGGAGTGTTGGCCTCGGGAGATTGGGTACGCATTGGCAAAACCAAACGCACTTTCGACAAAGGTTACTTACCCAATTGGACCACCGAATTGTTTCGTGTCACTGAACGTGTGCGTGGTCGTTATCCTCCCGTCTATAAATTAGAGGACATGAACGGGGAAGTGTTAAAAGGAACGTTTTACTTACCCGAGTTACAACGTGTGACCAAAAAAGAAGACGACGTGTACGAGATCGAAAGCATTCTCGATCGAAGAACTCGTAAAGTAGGAAAGAAACGTGTCAAAGAAGTCAAAGTACGTTGGAAAGGATATCCTCCCAGTTTTGACTCTTGGATCGACGCTTCGCAACTCATCGACTATAAAAAGAAGTGACCATCATGCCCTTCAACACAGTCTCAGCTACTGCAGTGACCACTCCTTCCCCAGTTCTTCTCTGCAAGATCTACAAAAACAACCCTTGTGGGTGTGGTGTGGAGAACGTGTGCCTAAAACTCAAATCGTCTTTTTCTGCCAAATCTTTGTGGTGTATTGTGTCATCGGTGCTGCCATTGCCAATTTGAGTTTGCAACAAGGAGATAAACAATTGTGGACCATTTTACTCAGCAGTTGCATTGGTTACCTTCTTCCCAATCCGTCTCTGAAATATTCCTCTAACGGAAACAACAACAACGGGAGCCTTGTGTCCAACGTCAGTTCCAACAGTCACCCTAACCATCCTCTTTTAGACACTCCTCTAACTTCCAGTGACTCCTCGGATACTAGAACTGTGGAATTATGAACAACCAATTTTACTTAACGTTACCCAGTGACAGTTCCATGGAGGTGTTTCCCAATAACACTTTGTGCTGTTTCTCGGCCAAATTACCTCAGGCCATCCGATTGGATCACGAAGCCCGTTGGGAAGTGGCTTTGGTAGAAATTATTCACCCTACACAAATCAAAAACATCGTCGAAAATCAAAACACTTTGACGATAGAAGTTTGTGACGATCAAGTGCAACAATTCATGGATGAACGCGCTAGTGGTAGTGGTGTAGCTGACTTTATGAAAACACCAAACCCCATAACTAAACGAACCACTTATCTGTTGAAAGTTCCTGCAGGTTATTATTTTAGTGGTCAACATTTGGTGAACACCATAGCTGAGAGGTTCAATTTCATGTTTAGTAAAGCTTTGGAGAAAGCCAAAAAAAGTGTCACCATCGAGTACCACAAAATATCTCGTCGCCTACTGATGAAATTTTCTGAGGACAAAGTATTGGCCATTACATTTTGTCCTGAATTGTATGACATTTTGGGTGGAGACCCTAAGTTAATCAAGATTGCAAAAGAAATACCAGCCGTGACCAGTAACGTGGATTTTGCGAAATATTTTCGATTCCCTGTAGAAATGAACCTAGGACTGAATTTGATTTTTGTGTACTCCGATGTGGTGGAGTACAACGTAGTGGGACACACCTCCGTACCGTTACTGCGTGTCATTCCTTTCAAAGTGGATTCTGTCACGAGGGCTGACGAGGAAGGTGGAAACACCTATCACGTTCACCGCGAATTTGTAAATCCTCACTATTTGTCCGTCAGTAAGCCGTATTTCGACACCGTCAACATTACTATAAAAGGAGATCTGGGACAAAATATTCCATTCACCAAAGGGAAAGTCACAGTGAAACTCCATTTTCGAAAACGATTACTCTAACTTTTGTCAGTCATGTATCCTGTGTACCAAGGAGTTGCTCGACAGCGAGGACATGGTTTAGGTGATATGCTCAAATCGGCCTTTCGTACAGTGGTTCCCATTTTGAAACCGATGGTGACACGAGGATTGCACGCCTTAAAAGATGCCGCGTTGACACAAGGTAAAGAATTTCTCCAAAATGTCGTTATTGACAAACAAAACCCCAAAGAAGCTTTCTTGAGAGCAGGCAAAAATGTTTTGCTTCAAACGGGCAAAGCCCTTTTGGGTCGGCGAGAAACTCCTATAAATGCCCTGGGCAATGCTGAGTTAGGCATTCCTGCTTCCCTGAGGCCACAGCAAGGACAAGGCAGAAAAAGACGACGAAAACACCCTTTCAGAGGACTTCACGCCCCTAGAGCTAGAAAGACAAAGAAAAGAAAACCGTCCGAGAGTTAGACGTTTTTGATTATTAAAAAAAAGGAAAATGATGCACCGAGAGTCTTGTGCTTGTTCCAAGTCGGAACTGGATCTGTTTGCCATGCCACCCACCATGATGACGATGCAAGAATCCCAATGGGTGGAATTTCATCCTGTCTCCTCTTTGGTGGATTCCGCTCCCATCGAGTTTGAAATCAAAGGACAGCCCGAAGATTACATCGATCTGAATAATAGTTACTTGTATCTAAAGCTGAAAGTGATCAAAGCCGACAACACCAATCCGGGAGCCGATGCCGCAGTAGCTCCCGTCAACAATTTCATACATTCCTTGTTCAGCGAAGTGGATTTGTACTTGAATAACAAACTGATCAGCAGTAGCACGGATACTTACCCTTACCGAGCGTACGTAGAAAATCTCTTGACGTACGGAAAAGAGGCCAAGAACACTCATCTGGATGCTTGCGTGGTATGGAAACCTGACACCGTAGGTGAGAACACGTTTAACGACAGAGCTCTGACAGCCGATGACGATCCTCACAATGTGGGTTTTAATGATCGTCGAAGGAAAATCCTGCAAGGTCGTAGTTTAGAACTGATGGATCGTTTGCATTTGGACATGTGGTTGCAAGAGAAGTATTTGCTGAACGGAGTAGATATTCGCCTG
>JAECUM010091014.1:0-14598 GCA_016617855.1 Megalonaias nervosa
TATATATATATATATATATATATATATATATAAACTCAATACATCTGATTCTGAGGATTACTATTATAAAACAAACAGCAGCTCAATTCAGCCGCACGAATACCTCATAAAGAGAGACTTTAGGGACTTTGTTGGGTTTTAAGTGTCCGACACCTGTATGTGGAGCCGCTAGGGCCTCATACGAAGAATTTAGGGACACTGTTAATCGAAAGTCGAGAAGTCTGATTCTGAGTATTGTTATGATGGAGCAAATCAACCGATAATCCATGCATGTGCAGGATGAGTACATTAAGTACTGACACAAATGCAGCGGGAGCAAGGTTATGAATGTATGAAATTGGCAATGGTCCAGAACAGAACCGAAACGGTATGCTATGCGAAACATGACTCTAATATATCACATGGTGGAAGGTTAGATATGCGCTTGGTTTCCACAAATAATGTTGCGTTAGATACAGCATCTACATTCTAAAGAACACCTCCCTATAGGCACACCAGTTGCCTATAAATGTAAGCACTACCGACGTAGTGTTTGATCACACGTTTCTACCCAGTCATTTGATTGGCTCTACATGACACCATCTCTAAATTTGGTTATCAACTAATTGCATATTCTGACTGACAATGACACCACGTCTGGCAGCAACACGGGAGCCAAATACAGATTCATCAAGGAGGAAGAGAAGGATGATTTGTGTCTTGATCAGAACGTTTAATCAATTACATTATAATTCCCTCTTCGTTCATGGGTTCAAGATTGTGACTGGAAGACGTGTATATATACCATGACATATGCGATATTTTTTTACATTATTTTCAAAATGAATATTTGCTATTTGAAGATGAATTTCAGGCTTTAATGATCTGTTGAAAGTGCTCAGATTTACACTATTCATGGCATAGCAGGGCAGGTAAAGATAAATCCTATGCAATTATGCCAAGCAATAGAAACTTTCTGAGTACTATATTGCAACGAATCTCAATATCATAATTCCAAATATGTGTAAAGAATCTGAATATTAAACCTCATATATTTCCCTCCAGAACAAACGCAAACAAATATATATAACCTTTGATTTCGAAATTAACCATATCACGCAAACATGGGATTATATTTTGGAGGCATGAAATAAACAACTTGTAATAATTACATTTTTATATGTATACTTAACGTATCTTGAGAGCTTGACCTTTGTTAGTAATTGAGGGTAGAGTCTTTGTCTATCTGAGTTTTGTCACGTTTCTAAGATATTTGTTAAAATTTTCATTCAACGCCCAAACTTTATTTACGAGTTTAGAAGCTTCTAGAAGCGAACTTGTTTACAATTTCTGGAAACATCCATCATAAAGTTTGTTCTTCAGATTAATATATTGTCTCGTAAGAGATTTAGTAAATAATTATTTATTCCTGAATAATATCAGTCTTTGTAAATCTATGCAGCTGATCAGATCTAATTTGAGAATAATTATTTATTGAAATTATTCATTGGAGTTACAAAGAGCTCATTAACGTTTTGACTTAAACACTACTTTCGGGTTATTGAGCACTCATTTAAAGACATTCTGGATTATATTATTGACGTAGATCAGGACATTCAGAATTATTAGAATTCATTCGGAACATTTCGTACATTTGAACGTATGAGAGAACAGTTAGGATTCTTTTGGATTTAATTCACAGCAAAATGTTGATTGTCATGTCTTTAACGAAAGTATATTGATATGTTATGAGTTGGTAGCTAGGCATATTGACAAAGGTTTAGAAATTGTAGAAAAGAAAGTGAACAAACCCATGTCGAATTTGGAAGGGAAAAAACAATTATTTGATAGGTGGTGCTCCGTCAAGGTGGTTGATAAAAAGTAGATAACCTCAGACATGTCATACTGATATAAAGACTTAACATAATGCGCAAAAGGTGGAAATATAGGAAAATGCTGCTCGCATAGCGTATGATTATCCCTTGACACACAACGTTTAATTTTTCAATAATCCATTGCAGTAAGTGTCTTTGAAATTTTGCATTGTATTCTGAGGAAAAAACATTTCTTGGTTTTACTAAACGTGTGCGTTTCGCTTCTTTCCGTTTCATAATTATATACAAAGAGTAGTAACATTTTGAAAGACACTCTAAAGAGACAAGCTTTCTGTTTTCATTACCATGATTTGGAGGATATCTGCTTGTTGGGACAGTGAGAACTGAGTAATAACAACAACACCATATATATATATATATATATATATATATATATATATATATATATAACATATATAACAACTCATATATATATATATATATTATAAGCGTTCTTGTCTCCAGATCGGTACTGGACCTCTCTGACAGCAACAGTTTTGGGGATGACCAAGTCAATCATCTGATAGATACCCTATACTCTCAGGCTGGACTTAAGGACACCGATAATATCAGCTTTGACGCATTCAAGAAGATATTCTCCTCGGATGAATACGAACAGATTTTCGAGAATGCAACTCTCCAACTTGAAGTTAAGGAACAATATGATAAATAAATTGAACTGTTATAAATAATATATTACTACCTGGCTGTGGAACAAGAATGCATAAAGTGTTTAGAGAAAAGTAAATACAAGTAATTTTCAAATGTATCACGAGGCAGAGCAATATATGTCGCACATGATGCATTCGTAATTTCGCGTAAGAACAATCAAAGGTATACTTAAAAGCATTCAAAATAAAATATAGTTTTGTCTCATGCCAATTTTGTTTCTTAACATGCCAGTAAAACTAGACTGAACTTTAACACAAGCTTTCACATAATTCTACTGTAAAGTATGCATCTTGAATATTTAATAGTTGAATTTTATTTATTGTAAATTCTTAAGTATAACTAGCCTATCCAATGTCATCTCAAACTACTTTAACTGCAAATCAGAAATTATCTATTCTGGCAACCTGCTTTAAGTAGCTGATGTTAAGATTATTTATTCTAACAGTAGGGATCCTGAGTACACTGTAGATATGGTAAACAATTATTTTTCTCACCTTTCACAAAGTTACTCTCTCTCTCTCTCTCATATATATATATATATATATATATATATATATATATATATATATATATATATATATATATATATATATATATATGCTATATATATATATATATATATATCTGTGTGTGTGTTAGATCAATCCTCAACAGACATTTATGTGTGTGTGATTTGGATTTTTAACGTAGCTTTAACAATTTTTCAGCCATATCCCTACGATATCAGACGGCTCCGGTGGCCTAGTGGTTAGAGCGTCCGCCTCGGATGCGGGAGGTTGTGGGTTCGATCCCCGGCCGGGTCATACCAAAGACTTATAAAAATGGTACTAACAGCTGCCTCGCTTGGCGCTCAGCATTAAGAGGTTAGTGTTAGGAGGGTCGGCCTGGTGTCAGGATAATGTGACTGGGTGGGACATCATGCTACACGTCTGCGGCATGATGCCCCAGTGCTAGACATCACTATAAACTGCCACACTGCAGACATCGTAGCAATATGACTGAAAAATTGTTAAAGCTACGTTAAAAATCCAAGTCACACACACACACACACACACACACACACACACACACACACACGATATCTGCAGTGTGGCAGTTTGTATTGATGTCTAGCATGTGGCATCATGCCGCAGACATGTAGCCTTATGTTCCATCCTGTCACATTATCCTGACATCAGACCAATCAGTCCTAACACTAACCTCTTAATGCTGAGCGCCAAGCGACGTAGCTGCTAGTACCATTTTTATAGTCTTTTGTATGAATCAGCCGGGGTTCGAAAACGCCACCTCCCGCCTTTAAGGCGGACTCTCTAACCACCTAGGCCACCGCAGTAGTACAGATATTTATATGATTGTAAACATATGAAAGTCAATGAAATGCCTACAGTAAATGGATGGATATTGAGCGTATTTCTTTTTTAAATCACCCAATCCATGTCTTTTCCTTTCTTTAATTCGCAGATACCACTTGACGTGACGATGTGGTCATCGAACAAACTTTTGTGTTCTTTTTCTAACGTAGTAAATGTTGTGGTCTTGAGATTACATTATTTTATATTTACAATACTGAAACTAATGCCTTATTTTCATATTTACATTAACAAATAATGCTATTAACCATCTGCATATTGCAGTGATTATTAATTTTGGAATGGCTTATCTCCAAGATTTACATCTCAAAAAACTAAGGGTGTAATATCAAACATCGTTAGCGTCGATGTGAAATAGTTTTGACTATTTTATATACATACATAGAAGCCTTCGTCGTACACCCAACTGCTACCGACGTATAATATCCCAAATCTAAGAATAACGATAATTCACATTTTCAACCTTTCATTTGTCAACGTTAATAGCATAAATAAACCTGTGAACACATGGAATATGGATAAGACAAGTGGAACACTGTTTAACTTCATTAGCTGGGCGAGATCCACTATTCAGTTTTAATTACTCATAAAGTAATCAAAGTAGTTTTTAATTTGATAAGGACTGGATAATAGGTGATCCATATTTCCATGTGTCCGCAATATAGTGGATATTGAGGAACTTGTGACGCAATAAATATGATTCTTCGATACGACTTTGTTGATACACCCTGTATAAGCATTTACCACCTTTCTATAGTGTGCACCCATTTATCCTCATGATTAATTTCAGTAATACTACTTTTATTATCAGGCCATGCACAGTATAGACATTTGTCGAGGAACTTCCAATCCCGACGCCAGACATTCTTTGATGGATTCTCGTAAGTTATTCTGTCCGTTAAATGTTTAATTTGAATCATTTGCACGACGTTGGCAGCAAAATATATGCTTACATGAGGTTTAACTCATCTCAGTCCAAACATTTTCAGCCTGCATCGTGAAAATATCAATTTACATTTGTAAAATTACCAGTATATGGAGTAATGGACAAGTTGGCAGTGAATTGAAAACCACTAACTCACTAAATACCAGCGTACAGCTAGACGGACCGGTACATAAGGTGCATGATAGCATAAGAAGAAATAACAGGAACACGATGTGTTCTTAAGCAGCTATTAAATGTATTCATTAAACAACATATAGATGTGTATATGTAATTGGCATTCCCGAGGTGTCGACAGCATGAAATTAGCTGAGGTAAGATGGTAGGTAAGGATGCATTATGTATGTGGCGGAATCGCCGATATGATGGAGTGACAAAAGTCTGAAGCCAGAATTACCAATAATTCGAGAAGAGGTCACCATTGTGAATGACATAACTGTTAAAGCAGAACTCTCAACATTTTGAGCCGGAGTCGCTATTACTTATTACGATGACAGTCTAAGGAAATTAATCTGTAAGTTAAATGGATTGTGGTCAGAATGACAAAACGACAGTACATGCTGGGACGGGAACAAGTTGTGTTGCATGCTGCGGAGAGTGGCAAATAACGGGCATATATATATATATATATATATATATATATATATATATATATATATATATATATATATATATATATGAGTGTATGTGTATGTATCCGAAAGAATACACCTCCGTAGAAGGAATCTGAATCCTCAAATTTCAACGCAATACACTGACACTCACTATGCTTTATCTACAACCAGCCCGACACAGACCTATTTGCCACCACATATACAACTTGATAGATAAACATTGACTATGAATAATCTT
Organism: Megalonaias nervosa; assembly: GCA_016617855.1. Classification (NCBI taxonomy): domain Eukaryota; kingdom Metazoa; phylum Mollusca; class Bivalvia; order Unionida; family Unionidae; genus Megalonaias; species Megalonaias nervosa. The sequence continues at coordinate 5,691 of JAECUM010091014.1, forward strand.
GTAGCAAAAGGCGATAATATCAACAAGGGCATCTTCATCAGTGAGTGTTGACCACACTTGTCATTCTAGCAGCCCAAGATGCTCAGGAAGTGTTTCAAAACTTTTCAACACCAAAAATAGGCAGATTGATTACGTTGGCTGTATGCAGCTTGCTCTAACTAATCCAGTTTTGGTTAATATAGTATCAGCAAAGAGAGAGAGAGAGAGAGAGAGAGAGAGAGAGAGAGAGAGAGAGAGTCCGCAATGAGCTTATATTTACATGGAAAAACTAGGCTAAAATTTCACAGCAATGATGAGCTGCGATCCATTTTGAACACATCATTATTATTGGAAACATAGATCGGCGTTTGACAATTAACTTAAACAGTATTAAAGAATATTACTAGCATTGTTGGACTGGAACAAAATCTGTTTCTTGTGCACATATGGCCCCGTATGTAGGCAGCAACTACTATGAGATAGATTCCCATCGGAGCCATAAAGATATTCCTTGTGCTACTCGTATAATACGAGACTTAAAATTGTTAGGTCATGCATTTTTGTAATCTTTCTTATATGCATCCAATTCTTGTATTCTGGATTGGAAGACCTCACAGATGGTTGTTCTGTATCAAAGGATTGCCAGTATGAACTCATGATAGTGAAATTCCTAGAAAGTTTATGGTCGCTGATTTAGGAAACATATAAATATTTACTTTTAAACTTTCGTACTTAATTATTATGCCACCAGTGTGAATTTTAATATTATTTCTTCTTCAAGTTCATGCAGCATTCACGATATATAGTGTTAAAATGAAGTATTTGCCGGTTCAGCGTCCGGTAATGCAGAGATAGTTATGCCACTGTCGGAAGATCCATGGACATTGCTAGAACCGTTCAGATTCGATCTGGTTTCCAAACAGCGAAATAGCTGCTGCTAGGGTGTGAAATTGCCCTTCAGTACTAATATATTCCATGTTGTTGGACAGATTAAACAGGCTTTACATCCTGATCATTCCTGCTTGAAGAGTGGACACTACTCGCATAAAACGGCATCCCTTGCATCTTTATTGCGGAATTATTTTTGTTAAATATTCTCTCCGGTAGTTAGAGCCCCACACACCAAAGTTGAGGAACAATGCATTCCTATTGGACGTTTCTTCGCATTAATTTTGACTGTTTCTCTGTGATGAACGCAGAGCCGTATACATGGGATTAGCCGCAGAGGTAACTTGCCAAGGACTCCAAGATGTCTGATTGACAGAAATACCCAGCATAACCTCATATATATTAAAAGATATGTCTATCGATAATGACGTTATCCCCAGCCAATAACGAACCTTCACGGAGCTGAAGGCAGGTACCAGTTCTACATTTTGATTTTGAACGCTGGAATGGGGATATTTTGTACACCTGGCGGGTTCAAATTCAGAGGCCTAACGTTTTGTGTTTGGCCTCAGATTGTAAATTTGAATATGATGTGCCCCTTTTTAAAGAAACAGGCACAATAATATCAATCTAGTATATTTGTAAAGCAGTTTTCCAACCGACTAATCGTTTTTTTGTGCTGAGCATCCCACTGTTATCCAGTTCTAGCCGATATGCGACCTTGATTTAAATAAGGAGAAAGCGGCTGTGGTTTCCTCATGATGTACAACACATTTTGTCTTAGAGTCATTCACCAGCGGAACATTATAGTTTGTAAAGTAGGTAAAGTAAGACAATATGAAATCCACTTGATAATAATCAGCCAAATTCATCCTCTTAAAGTGCAGCAATCCTAATGAATAAAGGTTCCCTCTATATTGGCATGAGAACTCAAAACCATATGAACATATTTATAACACTGCTTTTGTTTCAGTCCTGTGATGACTGGCAATTGCCACAAGAAAACAGCTGTCTCAAATAAAAGATGAGACGATAACAAGTAAAATATTTCCACAAAGCAATGCCACTGTTAACGCTTGTCACTGAATTACCGATAATTGGGCTAACGCTGTGCACAGTCCTCGCCTCTGGCTTCATGCGTTCTTTTTGTTTCAACATCATTTTGTTAAAACAATAACCGTTATTAAGATTGGATACAACCTTAATGTGAATGTCTGATTTGTACCTCTTTCGAATGTTTCGAATGTCATGAAATACTTCAAAGTCCTTGAGGCTCTCCAAAACGTAGTAACTTTTTGATAATATACTTTTTAATTTGAAATACAAATTGCCTATCATTTTTATCGAAAAGACGAAGATTACACAATCCTTGTAGCTCACCGAGTTCAGTTCATTTGCAAATAAATTTTAAAACGGTTTCCATTCTGATACGTAAATGTCAGGGAAGTTTTCGCAAATTATATATATTTGACTGCATTTGTCACGACAACAAGTACGAGGAAAGTACAGCTTGGAATTTTGAACCAGAATATTTTTTTTTAAATCATAGCTTTCATAACAAGACATCGCCACATTCAACACTGTGCCGCAAGAACTCGCGGGTGAAGATCAGGACCAAGCAAAAAGAGCGGCCGAAAACGAAGTGGGAGAAAAGGAAGTCTGCTTGTTTAAACTGGCTGGAGAATTATCGCCGTCAGATCTTCTGGATCACACTATATATTCTTGTTACCATCGCAATATTTGTGGAACGGGCATATTGTAAGCAAGTCGATTTTTTCATAGTTTCTGGTTATTTGCGATTATTAAAATGTATTTAAAAGTAAGCAAGAACACAAATATGTATCCTTCATTACTTAAACGATGACTCACTATAGTCAATTACATCAAAATTTTTGAGGAATCATGAAAGTACTGGTTTAAAATTAGTTTCTACTAGGATATATTTAAATTGTTATGTCAATGTTTTAATTTATTTAAATTAAGCAGAAATAATTCTTAAATATTCAGATTTAAAGTGTTTTCTCAGGAAATACTTTAGAAGAAATAAATTTGTAATCACCAAATACCGTATTAGTGTATTAGTGCCACCTTTCTTACTTGCAACTGATAGCTACTCCACCTCTAATGTAAATAAAAGTATAACCTTTGCAATAGAAGCAATTAAAATTTAGCTATTGCTTCATTAATATCTTGTAGCTAGTGGTACAGAAGTGATATAAACATATTATTTATTGAAGCTTTTTAGGGGGATACACGTACAAGTTATAAACAAAACACTGTAGAGAGTTCAGGTCATCTTACATAGATAAAGCTTATCTTTCTTTACAGATTATTCATATGAACGTGAGGATTATGGCTTACGTCGGATCGCGGGTTACGGTGTAACTGTGACTCGTGGCGCAGCCAGCGTCATGATGTGGACATATTCAACTCTACTGGTCACCATGAGTAGGAATACAATCACGTTCTTAAGAGAAACCTTCCTTCACAGATTTATTCCCTTCGACTCCGCCCATGCAATGCACAAATTAGTCGCAATCACAGCACTTATATTCACTGGTTGGTTATTTTCATTCAATTATTAAGTCGCTTTTCGCTCATAATCATATTTTGCTCTGGATTTTAATGTTATCTATTTTATCTATTATACTCTGCCCTATAACTATCGGTTTATACTTAATATTCTTGTCAAATAATTCACTGAGAAACAATTATAATCATGGTGGTCATAAATGTATCTTTCAGAGAACCGGCTGACATATCTTTCGGAGAACCGGTTGACATCTACTACTAGAAAAAAATGAGCAAATGTTGAAATTTTATAAACAAAGAATACTCAGACAAAATCAGCAGAAACGTTCCTAATGTTGACACTGACAAAATATCTACTCTTTGCCATTTTATTTAGCTGTGTCTCACATTTTACTGAGATCAAATGTTTTAATACAGTCAACAGGCACTATATTAATAAAATGATTCAGATATTCTCCAGTAGTTCTGCCGATGACAGCTGAAAAGTTAAAAATTCACCATTATTTTTCTTTTGTTGGGCCTTACTCGAGGCCTTGTAGCATTTGATTTTCCTGATAATCTTCTTTGATAGTCTTTCGACTGTGTTTTTCTATAATATATATGCTGCCATAGTTTCCTGCATTTGCTACCTCGATATGATAAATACTGAATATACCAAGTTCTTATCACAAAGATGTTACACTATCTGATGGCGAAGAAACCAAAAACGACAGTCGGCTGTCTCAAATTAAACAAATATTCCCTAAGATATATATATATATATATATATATATATATATATATATATATATATATATATAATATATATATATATATATACTATATATATATATGGGGCTGTATGTTTTCACGCAATTGTAAACTATTTATACAATGTATGTTTCAGTTCTTCATTGTATTGGACACGGGATTAACTTCTACCACATCTCTACCCATGCCAGTATCGATATGAATTGCCAGTTCACAGAGTATTTCAGGGCGTAAGTTCTGAATATGTTTATTTTACTTCTTTACTTATACCAACAACTGTTTGCGTGAATATTATTAACTTCCTGGAAATATCCAAAGTAAAAAACTACAGTTTCAACGCAAGAAGAAAAAAGTATGATATGAAGCCATCAGCCAGAGATGTTGATGCAATTACAATCCATTTGTAAGTACATATTAATTGTGTGTCTTCTTTACTGAGTATAATTTCCGCATAAATCTCAGCTATGCAAGTGGCCAGTAAAATCTAATTTAAACGTCCCTTATGTTTCAGATCTGATGTCTTAGGGTCCTTCCATTATTGGGCTTGGCAGACAATAACTGGTGAGTTCACTGTGTCATTCGCTAAAACTAACAATATAATCAAGTGAAGCCACTTATGAAGATTTGCTTTTCTTAAAAAGCAACCAGTCCAAAACTAATTATCAGGTCCATTACCATGGTAGCATGAAAACAAGAGACCCTCTGCACGACTGTTGACTTCACTGTGTCTCTCATGAACGTGTAGACTCTTGCTGTGATGGGTTTCTAGCTTTTGCCAGTAAAATCATATGCCCCAGTTTTGAGGATTATCGCGGGGGTAAGCGAAAACAAAACTAAAGCAATATGATACCAATTAACTTGACATGAAAAGATGAGGAAAGTCAAAAGGAAGTCAAATAAACAGATACAAATGGGGACTATCGTTTTAAAAATGATCCTTTCGAGCTGACACGCAAAGTGTTTAATTATTTATTGTATTCTATTGGTTGGAAAGAGAAGCAAATGTAGTCTTTATGTAAATTCATGGGTATTTCTTCCTTTCAGTGCTCTCAGAAAATTCTTAGTGATGATTTCTATACTGATTATTCGTTTGGCTGTTTTATACGTTGTGGTGTCTACCACCTTATGATCCTGCATTCATTTCCTCAACGATGTTTTCTATGTTTGGTATCATGTTTTTAGTGTGCCTTTGGTTCCCACACTGTGGCATTGCTATCGAAAGTTTGGTCTGACTAGAGTCTTGGATGTTCATTATTTGGTGTTTTTGATCTGAAGTTTAAGCTCTAGCGCATAAGACCCAGAGTCTGGGTTGTCTTTTTGTATATGTTGCTTTATGGTCATTTCATCTAATGTTCTTACCAATGCAAATGACAAGGAGTATTATGACCGGTACCTATTTTAACACCTGAATATGGAACTAGTATCTACCGATTTATTTCATTAATATGCTTAATATATTGATTTCTTTGAATTGTCCACATGCCCCGAATAAGTAAAATATATGTGCTATGCTTCCTTAGTACGTCCAGAACTGGAGTATGCGTCGACTGTTCGGTACCAATATACCAAATCAAATATTGCCAAACTTAAAGCAGTACAACGAAAGGCGGCACGGTATACTAATGGTGGTTATCGACCAGCAGTGTTCACACCATGTTCCAACATTTGGGATTGGAAACGCTTAAAGTCCGAAGACAACAAGCAAACGCTGTTACGAAGTACGGGCTTATACACCAGCTAGGTTACATCCCAGTAGCACCATACCTCCACCAAACATGAGCTTATACTAGAGGACATTCATGCAGATTTCTCGTCCCTTTCACCAGAGTCATCTCAGATTAGGACTCCTTCTTTTTTTGAAGAATCCCCCTGTGGAGCTACCTGTCGTACAACATAGTCGACGCCAATTCCGTCCATGCTTTCAGAGCAAACCACACGGGGATTGCTTAGCTCCAGACCAGGGACGTTTATAAACTGTTTTTAACTGCATTTGAACCTCCCACCACATGTACATAGTTCACATCATGTGCGAGTATGCGCCAGAGGATCCTAGTACATTAGTGAAAGATGAAGAAGAATTGAATAGATGAATTCACTTTGAAAGTCTTTTTTGTTTGCTCTTAGCTAGTATATCAATATTTTGTAGAGCTTTTCACAGTTGTATCGGTTTTTGGTAGCCATATATTATTAATGTATCGTCTATTGAATTGGCCGGAGTATACATATGCTACATATCCGTGTTCGTTGATGTACACTATCGATAATCATGGCCTAAGGAAAAACACTTGTTTCATCATAATAGGTAGTCTCTTAAGAGCATTGCGTTAAGTAATAATTGGTATGTAACCCACTAAATAAAATTGTATCCATTCTGGTAATGCAATGCAGGTAATCTGCTACTTAAAGTGTGAGTCTGACCTCGTACTTATCTTGTTGTGGATTAATTGTGCAAATATAAACGCGATCGTAGATAAATAGAATTACATTTTTTATTACGTGATAATGAAAAATATGATCTTATTTTATTCATTTCTTCGTTGTTTAGCGAAATATCATCAAAAACAACTATCTTGTGTTCGGACGAATCAAGTTGATTAACTGGAACAAGTTCTTCTGGTTGTTTTATAATAAAAAAATCTTCGCCAGCCTCAAGATCATCACGAAGTTTGTTATTATAATTGTTAAGTAGCTCGTACTTATCTTGTTGTGGATTAATTGTGTAAATATAAACGCGATCGTAGTTAAAATTATCTCTTAGAAGTAAATTCATAAGCAAGTTTGTTTTTCCCGATCCAGTTCTTCCAACAATAAGAAAATGACAATCTGGAATTTCGTTTTCATGTTTATGTTTCACCAACCGCTCTGTATCAAAATTTAATATCGAAGATTTTGCCATTATTGTTATACAATTTTATGTTATATAAAAACAATTGTCAGACGATAAATAAATAATGAGCTATTATACAAAATTTGGAACATTAGTAGGAGATTCATCAGCTGGAAGTACAACAATAACAGACGGTAAGGTTGATTAATCAGGCTATCTAAAAAAAATCCGGCGACACAATGATGGGAAACTTGTTTATGTCAAATCAACGAGTACTAGAGTTAGAAACAGATTATCCACCAATAAATGTCGTTAATACACAAGCTGTTAGTTATGCACAACTTAAATTAGTCGACAATAATAAACTAGATAAATCTGGTGGAACTTTAAGCGGTAACTTAGATATGTCAGGAAAAAAAAAATTATAAATTTGGAGACCAGGTATCCACCAGCAAACTTAAATCAAACTCAAGCGGTAAGTTATTTGCAGTTAAAGTATGTTGATGATAACAAACTTGATAAAATAGGTGGGACAGTTACAGGTAACATCAATATGTCAGGAAAAAAAATTACATACCTTGGAGACCCAGCTGCAGAATCAGACGCAGCAACAAAAAATACGTCGATGATCAAGAATCTAAGTATGTGTTAGTGCGCGGTGGTATAATGCGTGCATTTCTCAATATAAACAATAATGGTATTAATGATCTCAGAACACCAGAATTAGATTTTGACGCAGCAACAAAAAAATACGTCGACTATAGCAACATTCCGACGGAAACAGCAATATCAACAATCAACGATGGAATGATCACATTCAGAAATGATTTTTCCAATCACATACAAACGCTTCTAAATTTTCGTAGAAATATAAACAAATCTATTAATGAATTTTTTGGAAATTCAGCGGTTGTAGATATTAAACTTGCTGACATTAACACAAAACTAAACGATATTGTTAGCGGAATTCCTAATATCATTGGAAAAACGAATCTGATTAAAATTCCTCACAAGCAGATCATTAATGTGGTATACACAGTAGCATCAGGATCATCAATGTGGACACCGAGCGATAACGCTCTCGAACATACCGCAGAAGTAACGGGGTTATACAGGCTGTCCATATACGGTTTGGAAATTATTGCGGTCACTTCATCTTTTGAATCACCGAATGTACATTCTAATCCTCTATTGGTGATGCTAAAAAAGAACACCAAAGAAACATTTACGTTAACATCAAAGGAAATACCCCCTAGACGTTATTTTTGGTGTCTGGAATTTGTAGCTGATTTTCCTGAGATTTTCCTGATTTAATTATAGTATAAAAATCTGTAAACAAATATTATATAATGAAAAAAATATAGTTGATTTTAATCATATTTCAGATAAAATTCCAAAACAAGATGTGGACGCTCCAATGCAATATTACAGATATTATCATAAAAAACTTTGGTGCGTGTAAAAATGTTACAAATACTATAACAGAATACTTCGAGTGATATCATATTTGCCATTGTTAATGACTAGCTCTGGCATAATTTCAATTGGAGCATCATTAAGTCCGTTTTTGTTAATAATATCCGGCGTTGGTGTTTCTCTTGGCACAGCGTGTAAAAAAAGTGAGCCTCGTCTTGCAACTAAAAAAATGCTTGTAAAACAGCAAGTATCACCTGTAAAAAATTACTTGATCAAATACGATCTTATTTGCGTGGTATAAAATATGATATGGACAATTTAATACGCGAGTTCCGTATTATTGACAGTATGTTAACAGATATTCTACCAATGAGAGTCAGCAGATATGAAAAAGATTATCATAAAATATAGGTTACAACAGTGAATGTTTAATTTTGTATAGCTTTAGAAATATCAAATAAAATATCAGCCATATTGTCAATAAATGTCATCACATCATCTGCCCAGCCTACTATT
>JAECUM010091016.1:0-19465 GCA_016617855.1 Megalonaias nervosa
TTCATCAATATCAGTTATAAAGTCAATAACGTCACTGTTTTCATTTAACGATTTTGCATTTTCATTAAAATCTTTAACTACTTCATAGCATCGCTGATCATCTACAGATGGTGCTACTAAATATAGTTTATCCCACTTCAGCCATCTCATTATCAGATTAAGCAATAATTGTGTTTTGCCTGATCCAGATGGACCTATTATTATCATTCTGATAGAATTCGGTAGCGCTGGGTGATGCTTTACTGGCTCTTGTTTTCGTGTCGCCGAAACGTCAGTTATATCCATATGATAAATAATATGAATTTATATTGTGTTCGATGCAGTGCAGCCACGTCCACCAATGGATTAACAACAATAATAACAAAAAATAAAAAACGCGCACTGACAGGTAAGTGTGAAAAGTGTGGCACAAAAAATATAAATTTATTTCAAACATAGCGACGGGAGGTGATATTGCTGCTTCGTTGGGAAAATTACCAGAGGTTCCGTGGGCGAAATATCCCGGGGAAAAACACTTACCGGGTTATAATTATTGTGGGCCTGGAACTCGACTTGATATCAGACTTGATGATCAAGATCAACCGCGACCTGGAGAGTATCCCGTAAATGGAATCGATCAAGCATGTTACGTTCACGATATTCCTATCGAAATAAAGATTTACAACAACGACATCTCGCAGATGTGAAATTAATTCATGCCATAAACAATGTCAAAAAATAAATCACTTCGAGAAAAATTAGCTGCTTTTCTGGTAAAAGCTGGTATGAAAGGTAAAATAATGCTAGGGGCTGGGTAATTAATTGTATGAATATTATAATGGAGTTAATTTATTATTCCCCGAGAGGATATTGGAAGGGCAAAGCAGCGATTAGTAAACTTGCTGAAGCAGCAAAAGTCTCACGTGTTGTTGCTGCAGCGTGGTTAGCACGACAGGCAATATGGCAAATCCATCTACGTCCGCCTAAAAAAATTCACTACGCGTATTTTGATGTCAGCGTCCCCAATGAAGTTCATCAAGCAGATATTTTGTTTCTACCGCACGATACTATTAAAACACGTGGACGTAAATCACGCACATACAAATACGCGTTAACTGTCGTTGACGTTGCAAGTAGATATAAAGAAGCGGAACCATTATCAGCAAAAACAGCATCTGAAGTTGCATCTGCGTTTGAACGAATTTATCAACGAGGATCCGGACCACAAGGAGGTCTACGATGGCCACAGTTGCTACAAGTTGATCCTGGTAAAGAATTTCTTGGGGCAGTATCATCGCTGATGAAAAAATATAATGTCAAAATCAGACAAGGACACATTGCAATTCATCGCGATCAGGCAATCGTTGAACGATTTAATCGAACACTCGCTGAGCGGTTATTTGGATATCAGTATGCAAAGGAAATAATTCAGGCAGATACAAGATCTCGCGAATGGGTTGCAAGATTACCAAATGTGATAGCTGCGTTAAATAATGAGATTACTCGTGCAACTTCTATGAAACCTATTAATGCAATTACAAAGAAATATATACCCGCCCCACCCCCCCACCCCGTAGCGATGGTTTACGGACAACGACGTGACTTTTTGAAAACAACCAGTGTTAGGTAATGTGACTGTCAGGTATTTATATGAACCTGGTGAACTTGAAGGGGGTAAAAAAAGAGCAACTGATCCTATTTGTGGTGTGACTACACATAAAATTTCTAGCGTGGTTAGATCCACTGGTAGACCTGCCATCTACAGACTAGATTCAACTGGTCCTCTGCGTGGATTTGTGCGTGAACAATTACAAGTAATTCCTGAGGATACACAGTTACCACCGCGTTCACTTTTGTAAACTAGCACCCCGACGTCGATTACATTCAAGACATGTCAATGTGACATTATCACGTGTATGACCAAGATCACTATTGATTCTATCCACGGTAAATTGTTTTGGATTATTACAAGAATACTTCCACAACATGTGACAGTTACAAATTACACAAGGATTATTCTGACGTTGTTTTAGTGTCATAATAAATTCAGTATCAATATCAAAATCGCGATTATTTTTTTTGTCACATTGCTTATAATTAAATAGTTTTTTTTTTTTATTACGCCAACAACAACTTCGTTGTTGTCGCTAGCAGTTTGATTATTATTTTCTGTGGAGTCTATGACAACTCTATGCAGTTGAGATATTTTCCTGACTCGAGATACTGCTAGATAGACTAAATTTGACCATTCTATTCTATCATCGACAATCCAGATATTTGTATCAGTAATAGTTAGTCCTTGTGACGAGTGAATCGTTATGGCATATCCCAATTTCCACGGTGAGTTATTCATACTCAACGCGCTCTCAACAACATTAACATCAACCAAAACAATATCATTCAATACAAGATTTTGTTTCTGGACACTTTCAGTGTCTCGTCATGGAATTTCAACTTCAATATTTTGTCGTCGAGTATCCGCTGGGCTATAACATAATGGTACAGGTAACGTTGAAAATCTTTCCTTGTGTAACAGAAATAATTTCTCTTGCAATTCATCAGATCTATTTTTCTACTCGCAACTATTAAATCATTTGGTCTCCATAAATTCCAAAAATCATTTACAGGAGTTTCCGGAATTATTTCACGCATTATCTCACATTGTATTTTATCTGGCTGTAGTCTGATTAATCTTTTAAATTCTTTCAGAGGTTCATCAATAGCTCTATGATCATCATTTATTTCTTCATAATAATCCACAAACGTTTCTAACCACTCATGTGGAGATTGACCTACGAAAGGTGGTGGTTGACCATGATCGCCACACATAATCACAGCAGTATTTTTGTCAGTAACCAATCGAGAAATATTTTTAATTTTTCCAGCGATACTGTACAAATCTCATCGCAGATGATGATTTTGGGAATATATTTTTCACCCTTTCGCTCAGGTGTCCACGTATCTCCACACCATCTGAAGAAACTATGGTATGTACATGATTTTACTCCTCGTTGTTTTATTTCTCTGGCTAGTCTGTGTGTAGGTGTCAACACAATCATGTCAGACGTACCATGCCGAAATAATTCAATCGCACGTGTTGTTTTACCAGAACCTCCAGGTCCATTGAGATAAATGGTTTTATGTCTAGCCACTGGATCAAATACAGATGGTGATGTTGATACTGGTGTTAGATTGTTATTACCGTAATATGTCTCCGTGATATTAACGTCGGCTGATTCAGAATAGTCAAGTATAATTTCTTGTTTTATTCGCCATGATCCCCATTCACCGATACCGAGTAACGGTTTTACCAAATCCACGTACGCGTTATTTATATAAAATGAATCCGTAGCAACTCTGACAGCGTAACAAGGAAATCTATTTATCATTGATAATAAATTTATAGAAACGTAAGCGAGCATAGAAGATCTTAAATGAGTAAATTGCGGCGATTCACCATCGATATAACTTACGATTGTACCTAGTTTGGTTCCGTCTGACAAATAAGTATTATTTCTGCTTATAAATGTTCCTTTGTTCGTTGTATCAGTAATTATAAAATCTAACTCAGCATCATCCATGATTAATCTTGTACAATGTCGTTTATGATCATATGATCCTCCTTGAGTAAATTTACCGATTATTTTTCTACCGAGATCTTTTGCAACTTTATTTTCATAATCAATTGTATCCCAATCTTCATCTGGTGAATGTTTCTTTTGTTGTGGTAACCAAACTTGTTTCTGCGGATGATTTGATATAATATCTTCACTTACACTCAACGACGTTAAGATTTCAGCATCGAGCATGTATCGTAATAAAACTATTGGAACCCAATATTTTTCTGCAAAATGTCTCCCAAACCACGCATAAACGATGAAGATTATTACGAAACTTAAATGATTTTACACAAGCGAATCCAGTTAAATCAAAATCAGGTAATGGTCCATTTATCGCAACTCTTGTCATTTCATGTGTCGGATGTCCGAATCTTTTGAAATATTCAGAACAGTCTCCGTATCCAAGAAAACTTCCAGGATAACACGCAACCATATCAACCGATATAACTTTACGATGATCGTATTTGGTATTCCATAATCCGCCATGTCCGCATTCGACACAACTGTGCTGGGTGTCTTCAAGAAATTCTAATCGTGTCGGTTTCCATGAATTTTTATCTTGAGCAAAGTGAGCAGCAACTGATGGAACTGTAAAAGAATTATTTAGTAATTGTTCAACTTCAACATCATCAGAATTATATTTCAATGCAAGATTCTTCATTTCGCCATGGAGAGATTCTCTACGGTAAATCTCTCCATTAGGTTTTACAAATTGATCGTAATTCACGGATTCTGAACTCTGAAATAACCAAACAGAGACAGGGTCGCTTTTACTGATATCGCTGATAGCATCAAAGATATAATCGCTATAAAATTTGACTGTCCTATCTCGTGGAAATATTGTTACAGCATCAGTCCATGCATGTGCGTTATGATCAATGATTGTTATTGGAGCTCCTCTTGATGGGTATTTTGACTTATATATAATCTCTCCGGTTAGTGTTTTTACTGTTATTGGAAATTTTAATTTTTTTTTCTAGCTTAGCAACGTCGCTGATAGATGCTCCTTTATCTTTAACTGTCTCTGCCCACTGATTTATTTTTGTACGTCTTAGATCAGCTAAACCGTTTCCGCGCATTGCTTTTGAGAAATGTTCCATAACTCGCTCAGCTACGCAGTTTAGTCTCCTTGATAATTTCATCGGTTTGAGATTATCAACGCTAAGTTTATTATTTAGCGGATATATCGCATAGATAACCGCCGTGACAGGATACGCTCGTTCATATACGGTTTATCAATACCAGTCAATATTCCTGGTTTTGATTGTTTATTTAATGTAACAGTATTATTTCCAGTATGAAGCCGTATGGGTTCACGTTTATCACGAATAATCCAAGTGTCATCATCTGTCTGCACAATAAATATTACTAGAATAATATATCTCTGATTGTCGAGATAGTTAATAATATTTTTACCTCGTTCGTCACTCATTCTAGCGTCAACAACACTTTTGTGTCGTTCATAATCCTGAATGTCGACCAAGTATAAGCCGCGCCATCATTGCGAAAATTCTTTCTTGGCTTCACTGATACGATTGGTTATATCGCTATTTATCAAAGCCAGATCTTGCATCGAAAAATTAAATTCAGATTTGGGTAATTTATCAAGATCAAATCTTGCAGTGGAAGGTTCAATTGTGGATAATCTCTCAAATTCCTCCATACTATATTTAAAGCAAATATATGTTTAATTAAACTTTAATTATATATATAATGATTCAAACAAACAACCGATGCAGATGGCTTACGATTGGTTATTCAACTCCTTGTAATAAATCATGTGTAAATGAATTTTGTGGCCAACATATGCAAAGCTATCGTAGAGGGAGTCTAGGACCAAAACCGTGTTTACGATGCGGTGTTGGGGTCAGAGGAGAAACCCAGTTGTGTGTAAAGTGCGGTGGTAAAAGATACAGAGAGCTGAAACGATATTATGATAAGAAGTCGTCAGGTGAATCCCCTATAAAAACCGCTGAAGACTATCTGGCCAGATTTCAAAATAATCATTTAGACAAATAATATTATATATAAATGGAGAAAAAGGAATTTGTAGAGCACCCTATCATTAAAAATTATGAAGCGTCTCGTGATGGTGTCATCAGAAATTGTCCAAGGAAAACACCAGTTGGTTATATTATTAATACTGGATATATCATGCTTACTGCTGGAAATAAAAAGTATCCATCTCATCGATTTGTCTTTGAATGTTTTCATGGGGTCATCGAAGATGGACTTGTAATTGATCACATAAATTCAAACCCGAAAGATAATGATTTATCTAACCTGCGGGTAGTTACACAAAGTCAGAATTCTGCACTTGGAAATACTGGTATTAATTCTAAAATTCCTAAGTCGATTATATCCACTAATATAGATACTGGTGAAGAGAGATTTTTCCCATCAATGAATGCGGCTGGGAAATATTTTGGTATTTGCCGTGCTTCAATATATCGTGCTGCAAATAATATTATTAAATCAGCATTTTCGAAAAAATTTGATCAAAAAATTACATTCCGGTATATATAATGAAGCGAGATAAATCCGTCATCGCTGATAGAGCAATCAAGTAGTTGTCTCCCTTTTTTGTTATTGCCTATACATGACCACACATTTATATTCAGTGATAAGAATCCGTCATCACTGATAAAGTAATTGAGCAGTTATTGTGCTACAGCCTAATCGTAATGCTTAAATATCTCTTCAGTCCAGATATCTCAACTATGTGAAAGTATTAACTGCAGAAACTATATCCTCAAACAAATATAAAAACCTCAGCCGTGATATTATATCATAGGCCGATATTGTACGCATATCGATCGCAGCAGACGACATGTATCATTGTTACTATACTGAATGAATGTACGCAGTTCTGCAGTAGGCGCAATATACCAGAATAATATCGATCCAACGCATTTACTAACACAGTTCTGGTCCGTAACAGTGTTACAGTTGGAAATACAGTGTTTTAACAAGGCAGAAACGGCAGAAATATATAAATTTGCAGATTTTATTCAGAATCAGAATATTCTTTAGGTGTAGAAATTTTCCGTCCATGACATTGTCACGGATACTAGTCAATACGAGTCCAGAGTTATCACGTGTGAGACAGTGCGAGTAGTTATATACTTAAATTTAAGTATATATTTGTAGAGCTCAGATAGCCGTGGGGTTAAGGCGTTTGCGTGCAGATCCACTAGTGTAAACTATCTGCATGTTCGAGTCTCCAAAAATGCTAAAGATATATTATCTTGCATTCGGCGACAGATGCTATTATAATTGGGGGGTCCGGAGAATTTCCTCGAAATCCACAACAGACAAAATACACTCTCCTATCATACCACCACGTGGTGGGTGAACTTTTACACTCCCCGGGGTTTGTGTATGGGGGTAGAGTGTACAAAATCTGTTGGACGTAGATAAGGCTCCACCGTCATCATCATTTGTATATATTCATAATCATACAATCATTTGTATATATAATCATACAATCATTCTCAAGAAAAAACAATCATCTCAAAAACAGTCCTCTCTGAGGACTATTATTTTTATTTTTATTCAAAATTCAGATTCAGAAATATTTTATCTGATTCAGATTTTAAAAAATATTTTTTATGAAATTCAGTCAGATTTTCTGATTTTGATAGGTATATTACCCGTCAATATTGTGACTTTGGTCAGATTTTCTAAATTTGATGGGTATATTACCCGTCAATATTGCGAATTCAGTCAGATTTTCTATTTTCATTAAGAAAATATATTTTTATTTTTATTCTGATTCAGAATATATTTTTATTATAATAAAATTTTATTTTTTATGAAATTTAGTCAGATTTTCTGAATTTGACGGGTAAAATACCATCACAATTGTGACTTTGGTCAGATTTTCTGAATTTGACGGGTAATATACCCATCAAAATTGTGACTTTGGTCAGATTTTCTGAATTTGACGGGTAATATACCCATCAAAATTGTGACTTTGATCAGATTTTCTGAATTTGACGGGTAATATACCCATCAAAATTGTGACTTTGATCAGATTTTCTAAAATATTTTTATTTTTATTCAGAAATATTTTATTTTTACTTAAACAAATAATTTATAATATAAAAAGTAATGAATCACGAAAACATCACATCAATTATTACTGCTATTAAGCAGTTACAACACAGCGGCGTGAAAATATCTGACCAGCTTGATCCTGAAAAAATAATTAGTGATTTTGAATCATTACAATTTCGGAAATCAGAAAATAGGTATACTTTGCTTTCCGATTATAGATTCATAAAGTTAATTCAACAGGCGATGTTGCGATCGCTGGCGGCAATC
Source organism: Megalonaias nervosa (assembly GCA_016617855.1). NCBI lineage: Eukaryota > Metazoa > Mollusca > Bivalvia > Unionida > Unionidae > Megalonaias > Megalonaias nervosa. The sequence goes on from JAECUM010091016.1 coordinate 7,926, forward strand.
ACGGATACGCAGGTGAAATTATTTGTTCCTATTTCACGGGCCATCGAAAAGGTTAGGTTAGAATTATCTCACGAATACGAAACAAAAAGAATTGTACACGTTCGTATAAAACAGCTGAGAGATGTCATGTCGATGACGGAGTTGATGAACAAAGATGCGGAAGAATTACTGGCTAAAGATAAAGACGAGTGTGACTCTGATCATGGTGACTATAGTGACCATAGTGACGTTGATAACGAAACTAATATTGTCACCTGCAACATTGTGAAACCGGGACAATTCATTTCTGATCCTTGACAAAATCACGAGTAAAAAAAAAATATTTACCTATCCCCGATGACACAAAGTGGCGAATCGGGACAATCATTATATATTTATTATGAAAATGTCCCTATTCGCCCACAACGATAGAAGCATCAGATCGTAGAAATAATTGTTGTATCATGGCCCATTGCCTCATGAAACAAAAAAAAATATTTTATCGTTGACGTTGTTCTTGATGTTGCCCTTGATTTTTTTTTGATTTTTTTTTTTGGTGTTTTCTACGAACGTAAGATCTTAAGATGATGCTCACGAGCGTGAGATCTACGATCTTACATGCAAGTTTATATTTAACGATTCTGACCTCAGATCGAGCAAGTGGCCAGACTGGTCAGTAAGTTTGAAATGTATCCGTGATAAGAGACGACTATGACATCGCAGATAAACAACATTGCTTGGTTCTGATACAATCAAATAACCTGGTGGGACTTGAGGCGTAAACGAGTAGAGAATGTATCCTTGTTGGGCTTGATTGGATTTATCAGTGTTAACTTGATAACTGCCGTCGATAACATCACATACTAGATTTACCGCGATCGTTGATGTGATATTAACGATGTTCGTTGAGACATGACGGCCGCCACCGTACAAATCGTTGTTGTATCGAAGAATACTTGCTGGTGGGGCTATTTTTCTCCACGACTCAAGGATCGCAGGAAACATATTTGCGATGTTAAGTTCAATTTTTGGGATAATATTATAATCTTAAAGCATTTTTAAATATTTTTCTTTATCAAAACATCAAGTTAATTCATCAATACCATGTTTTTCAATAATTATTTTTTCAGTATATTTAATACTTTTATCTACCGCATCTATCATATGTGTATAGTAAGATATTACTGCGTTTAGACGCTTAATTAAATCAATAATATTTTTTTTTTTACATCGTCGTTGTAATTTTTTATTAAATCAATAATTAAATATTTTACGTGTTCATGAATTCTATCAAATTCATTTTTGATTGGGACAAATAAACTATTAAAATTAACACCAATAACTAAACTTAGATGTCCATAAAGTGCTGGTGGATCAATGTTCCATGAATGATATTTTCTGTATTCGGGTGCTTTGTGAATTGTTGCTCCGTCGTCAAAAACTCATCTAGACGTGGTTGTGGTGGACCTTCATATGGAGGTGCAATATCTGGCCATCCTAATACTGACCTGATCGAAGACTGATATATCTCAACGGCGTAATCCGGTGATAATATTTCAATCGCCGAAGACAGTGTTGGCTCGTGGACGGTAATAGCAATCTTTGATTTGCGTCCCGTAACAGATTTAATTCTGCGCTGGAATTCTTTATTGATCTGTTCTATTTGATAACTGCCCGTTGGAATACTAACTATTTGACAATCAGGAGTTCCATCGGGTTTATTTTTATTTGCAAATACTAATGAATTATTCGGTTGTAGTCCACCAAACGACGATGACCTAATATTTGGCCAACTATATATAATAAACCTGTATTTGCGCTAGTGCTATCTCGGATGCTGGTATTGCAGTTGGAAAATTAATACTGAATTCAGGCGAAGTTGAACTCGCTGATATCATTGTGGTTCTCACCGGAGCAGTATTAGCGACGATCTGTTGTAATAATTCCTGCGATCGCTGATCGAACGATGTCATTATTATGCTATTATTGTTTTAAATCCTGTTCAGGAATTTTTCCATTAACGACGTTGTCATCGAACACATCATTGTAGATCTTAATTACGATACTGAATTCTTCGTCAGATATTATTCCATCATTAAGCGACGAAGAAATCAGTGATGATAATTTGGAATATGCGGTCGTTGCAGTATGTAATTTCATCGTGTACTCGTTTAATTTTTCATTCGTGCACGTATTTATCTTTTTTGCAATAATATTAAATATTCCAGCGATAGTGGTTGACGATGAAACAATAATTGTTACAACAATCGGCGCTGTCATCGTCGCTAGCGATGCTAGCGTTGATAATACTACGCCGGTTCCAGCAACTAGCGTAGAAACCGAATAAACCATGATATCAACGATGACCCACGTCTACGATATTTCTTTATTTTTGCTGTATAATTATCGATAATGGTTTTTAATTTATTCTGCCATGTTATTACTTGATCGTATCTGTATCGCTGAACGTCTATCATTATACTTAATTGTTGTTGTCTAAGACAGTGATAATTCCAGACACCACCAGTAACGTCTCGGGGGTATTTCCGTTGATGTCAACGTAAATGTTTCTTTGGTGTCCTTGGTTAGCATCACTAGTAGAGGATTATGATATACATTCGGTGATGAAGAAGTGGCTGCAGTAATTTCCCAACCATGCATGGACAGTCTGTATAACCCAGTTACTTCTGCGGTATGTTCGAGACTGTTATGGCGCGGTTTCCACGTTGATACCCCAGATACCACCGTGTACGTGATGTTGCTAATTTGTTTGTGTGGAATTTTAACGAGATTAGTTTTTTCGACGATACTAGGAATTCCACTGACAATATCATTGAGTTTCATGTTAATGTCGGCGAGTTTAATATCAACGGTTCGTGGACTTCCCAAAAATTCATTAGTGGTTTTGTTTACGTTTCTGCGAAAATTCATAAACAGTTGTACATGATTATAAAAATCAGTTCTAAATGCAGTCATTCCTTCATTGGTCGTCGACAACGAAGTTGTCATCGGAATATTTTTATCATCCACATATTTTTTTGTTGCGGCATCTTCATCACCTGCTGGTTCTCTTAAAGCAACGATTTTATTTCCATTCATGTTAAGTTTACTTGTCATTGTATCACCTGCGGATTTTAAACGATCAGCGACACTTTTCTTAATTTCATGTCTGATAGTTGCGATTGATACATTTGAGTCTCTGATTCTACCACCGTCAGTAAATACTGGAATATTGTCCATGGTAGCACCAAGAACTCTACGAATTATATCGACCCACTTGATATTACTCGTCTTTAAAACACCGAATTTATCCTGAAAAATAACAACTTCATCTCGGTCAACTCCAGATAAATTCATAATATCAGCAAGATCGTCTTTGGTGGCGTATTTTGATAAATCGATATCATCTTTGCTCTTGCTGGTGCGAGCACTAGTAGAAGATCTTCCATAAATATCAACCATTATATTTACCAATGTCTGTTTAAAACAGTGGTGCGCGGCTATGCCTGGTGATGGTATATTCGTGTACAGTTTTATGAGGTGGTTTCGTTGATCTTGATACAGCATCAAGTACTGCTAGTGCTTCACGGCCACATATTGGTGGATCCGTTAATGTTTGTGTTGGTAGCGTTGAATACCAGATTGGAATACTTTGAAGTCTGTCGATATACTTTAAAAATTCCTTTGGTGGCGCCAACTCATACAAATCAAAATAAACAATTCCACGTGGATCAATTGCATATGCAACCCAATGAGTGCCACGACCAGAGTTTTTATCGAGATTAATAATACCTGTTTCTTACAGATTTGGATTTTTCGGTAACTGATCACGCATAAAAACACCTCTAAAATTCTTTATATTTAATCGCGCAGCAGCATCGAGTAAATCAAAATTCGATAGTGGAACTATCATTGAGTCCCTGGAATTCTTAATCCTTTTCCCCAAACGTTGTTTGGTCGAGACCCTGGAAGTCTCAGACCGTGACCTTTTCGTTTCCTTTTTTTAATCCTTTTCCTGTTGCTTTCTTCAGCGCCATTCAAGCAGCTGTCCCAACTGCACCTAACGCAGCAGCTTTTGCAACAGCTGGAGCCGCTGCGGCTATTAATGCTGAAATAGCTGCGAGAAGCGGAAATATTCTTCCGGTTTTAATAGTATCCTTGATTGCACCCACGGAAAGATTTAATCGTATTCCTTTATTGGCGTGCTTGGCTTCATTGAATCTCTTGAATTGACGCTCGGTCAACGATAATTTATTTGCACCGCTCATTTGTTCTTGTTTTAATGATATTTTTGTTCCGCATCGTGATGCCGACGACGACTGTAATCGTTTAATCTGACCCGGGGTCAGACTGACACTAACATGATGATATGACATTTATGATATATTTCTGATTTCTAAATGAACTGACTTAGGTCAGTAAAGTTTGCATATTTTCTACTAGAGCATCAACGACTCTCATGCGGCCACCAACACCTTCAAGTAACATTGTTTTATCGGATAATATAACGGCGATTGCTCTGTAATTAGGATGTGATGTGATGTGATTATGATTTTTAACGTAGCTTTAACAATTTTTCAGTCATATCGCTACGATGTCTGCAGTGTGGCAGTTTATAGTGATGTCTAGCACTGGGGCATCATGCCGCAGACATGTGGTATGATGTCCCACCCAGTCACATTATCCTGACACCAGGCCGACCAGTCCTAACACTAACCTCTTAATACTGAGCGCCAAGCGAGGCAGCTGTTAGTACCATTTTTGTAAGTCTTTGGTATGACTCGACCGGGGATCGAACCCACGACCTCCCGCATCCGAGGCGGACGCTCTAACCACTAGGCCACCGGAGCGGTCGCTCTGTAATTAGGAACATCTCCAACAATTCTGTTAACGCGAGCTCGAAAATGTATGTCAACGACAGACTGTCTAAACAAATCCAAATGTTCCAGTGAAAAATAATAAATCGGATATAGCGTTGTAAAATCTAGCTGTGATATTTGTAAACCAGTATCAATATTTTGATCACGTCCCATAAACGACATCAGACGATGATACGCACGTGCTACATGATTTAGCTCAAAATTCAACAAAATATCCTCCGATGGTTCTTGATGTCCGTTTATTCGCAATGAAACTTCGGAAACACCGAGTTTGTCAAATATCATTGCGCTACGCGTTTGATCATTTACTCGTGCAGTATTTTGAAGTGCAACGAATATATGTCACGGCGCAAAGATACCCTGTTGTGATGCTATCTGCCATGTAAATAAACCATTAAATGTGCTTTGAACAGCATCTGTGGTTGTTGTTAACCAAGACAACGTTAACTTGCCGCCGCTGCTCATGAAAGCGAGTAACCGATCTTCTTCAGATATCGCTGGAGTCATTACTGGCATCCATAATGAAAGTTTTGTCAGAATTACTTTACCAGCATCACCAGCAGGTCGCCATACTGCATCATCGTCGGTTGCTTTTCGTACGAGTACAATTGTATGTTTGGCTCCGAAAATAACTCTTCTAACATGTCTGCAAAATCCAAAACTATGTGATAGTGGAATCGCGCAAGAAAATCTGCTTCCACCATGCAACATTACTCGACGTGATCTAAATCCTAAGTTGAAATCTGGATCGACATTAATAATCATACTTTGCACATCCACGTCGGCATTTCTAGCAAAGTTCCTTGGTCGTCCTACTTCATACTGGTTGTATTCAGAATGATCAGAAGTATCTTTGGAAAACATCATTGATGGACCAGCTGATCTTGAATAATCGTCACTGTATCTTGCAAGGCCAAGTATTGTCGTGGCGACGTCAACATCTTTTTGAATCGATTCAATATTTCTTCCGTCGATCATGTATGTGGCGCTGTCGAACAACGCCATGATACCGTTGTTAACAAAGCCAGTACTAACATTTTCTCCGTATTCAGTATTATCTGTTTTTAAAATTTCACCTTCTACTTCGATAAATGCTTCAGCGGGTAAGAAATATCAACTTGTATCTTGAACTTGTAATTCAATTCGTCCGCGTTTATTTCGCATTGGCGCGTCGTAAGAATAATACTGATAATTACCCACAGATTCATCTTTGAGAACTGGTGCATCCACGTCAAATGCGGGATCAGATACACGTTTGAACATTCCTATGTTGGTACTGTTCGTTTAATACGGAGACGTTTGTCTCGGAGATGTTTATCTCGATAAAGTCTATCTCGGAAAGATTTATCTTGAAGAAGTTTCTGAAGACCACTTTGAGAGGAGAGAACTTCAGAAAGACCATTCCCCGCTATCAGACTTGCTGCTACATTTTTTTCCTTTTCATCAGCTAACTCTACTAGTTTTTTATTTGCGGCTTGATTTATTATTTTACTAACACTTGCAGGCATCACTTCATGCTGCCCAGTTTCACTGGTGGTTGAGATTTTCGTCGTATTAATCGTGCTAGTCTATCCTTGATGGCAGAAAATGCTTTCCCGGCGACGTCACCAACAGTATTAATACCTTTTTCACGAATAACGTCAATAGCTTTCATACCTAATTGCTTTATAATCGGTATTATTTTTGGGGCTATCCTCGAAAATAAACCCTTAATGACATCACCGAATCCATCTCCGTAAAATTTCTCATATACAGGTAATCTTGAATTTATCACCCTGACCATGGTTGGTCCACGTTGAGCAACATGTATGATCATCTATTATAATAATTATATCTACCTGTCTAATCAGTGACTTGGTCGGGCAACATTCAGTCGCTATGATAATCATCGATAATTTCATTAATAAGTGACCGATACACGTTAATATCCATGATGCCACCGGTAAATAATCGTTGACAAATTGATGAAATTTCATTGATAATTTCAGGAGAATTATCACCGGCTCGTTTCCCACCGATTAAAATTTCTAATCTATCCACGTCAGCTGCGATGCTGCCGGGACAAGTAACAAGATCACTTCCTCGAGTAAGGCCACTTCCAGTTGCGCCTTTATCCGAACTTAATGAATAATCAAGGATATCTGAGGGTTCTTCTGTTGGGGAATGAAATGTTTCATCGCTGGATGATGATGACTGTTGTTGTTTCTTTTGATTCTCTTTGTCGTCGTTGCTGCACTCGTCTTTTTGGCGGTGGCGATGATTGTGTTTTTGCTGCATCTGTTTTTGTTGCTGTCGCATTTGTTTTTGTTGTTCTGGTGGTAACTGTATAAACAAAATATAACCATCTATCGCATGAATATATTCCATATATCTTGGATCGTTGTTTCGAGCTCGATCAACATCGTAATATATACGATATATCCATTTATACTAAGTTTCGCGACTTATAAGTTCATCGGCGTATTCAGGTTTTAAAAACTCCCTTCGATTCTCATAATTTTTTACGGCGGAGGCCGCTAATTGGTTTATACTTTTAATGTTTTTAATGTCATCGATGACATTTTCGTTAAATTTGTCAGCGAGGTTAACCCGGGCTCGTGCTTCTGATTCTTGTTGAGTATCACCTTCTGTTTGATCTATTTCTCCAGTTGGCTGAACCGCAGCTATTTCGGCGGGAAGTTCTCGTAGAATTTTTTTCGTTTTTTTAGTTCGCTCCGCTATTTTTTCAGTTTGTTTCGCTGTTTCTTTTAACACAGGAAGAATACCTCTAGTGGTTTCAGTGATAGGTTTAAATAATTGTTCTGCGGATTCTGTAAATTCTTCTTGTGTTTGTTGATGCTGTTGTAATTGTTGTTTGACAGAATCACGGACAGGTAGATATTTCTTAATTGCTTCTATGCGCTCTCGAGCTAATCTTGCTGAGTGAGCTTCACCAATCATTATTATAATGCAATGGTTTAATTACAGCAGCAGAGAGGGTGCGACCAACAAAAGTGACCAACACGTAAACGAATACACGTAGCGATAAATACAAAACCCTTCGTCATCGCAGTAAGATAATAAGCTAACCCAACAGGGTTTCCTACGAGGCAAAGTTAGAGGTGCTGGTTAATGTTTTTGACGTTGAGATTTCATTTTCGTATGAAGCTTTATTTTTCATAAATAAGGTCTCAGGCAAATTGGTCTGTTCACCCTCTCTGCTGCTATTTATGGCAGTAAAATACTGTATGATACGGTTAAAAATAAAGCGTTCTAATTATGCTTGGTGAAAGATATTGAACAAGTTCATCTTTGTTCTTTCGCAAATATTAAAATCACAAAGTCTACATTTCAGGTATATAATATTTGTTTCTTCGTTGTGCTAATGATTTTTAATTGAGCTTATTTATATACCATCATTGCAGTGCCGTAATCTGATTTTCTTCTTTTTAACAATTACGCCTTTTCTTTTATAGATATAATATCATTTTTTTTTATACCTGATCCCTTATATGTACAGTATGCTTTTACACCTTTTCTTTTATAGTTACAGTCTATTTGTGTGTGTTAGGTAAATAAGCCCGAAGAGACATAAAAAACTATTTTAAACATTAGAACGATAATAGACTATATACAAGAAACAGGAAAAATGGGCGCCATGATGCTTGTTGATCAAGAAAAAGCCTTCAACAGAATAGAACATAACTACATGCAAAAGGTACTAGAAAAATTCGGATTCGGAAAATGTTTCCGAAGATGGACCGAAATCCTGTACAATAAAATAACTGCATATGTACAGGTGAATGGAACAATGACTGGGAAATTTGACATACAAAGATCAGTGAGGCAAGGATGCCCACTATCAATACTATAATACGTGATAGCAATTGAAATACTAAGTATAAAAATAAGAACTAATGGGAAAATTGAGGGAATAAAAATCCCCAATTTAAAAGAAGAAAATAAGATGCTCCAACATGCCGATGACTGTACAAACTTTATAAAAGACCCGAATTCCTTTAAACATCTAGAAAAGGAATACGAAAAATTTGGGAAAGCCTCAGGGTCAAAAATAAATCATGAGAAAACAGAAATACTGAAAATAGGTAACTGGAGGGAGAATCACCCGGGATTCCCCCCCCCCCCCATTAAAGACAGAGTTAAAGCACTACGGATTTACTTTGGACATAAAGATGAAGAAGGGAACTATAAAATAATGAGAAAGAAAATAAAAGAAAGCATTGACATCTGGGCACTAACGCCACTGTGCATAATGGAGCGAGCCCAAGTGGCCAAGACATACTTATACTCAAATATAAATTACATTCTAAAATCGAATGATATGGAGAATAAAATATTAGATATACTGGATAAAGAGATAATTAATTACATATGGGGTTTCAAAACCCACTATATTCAAAAGGATACTTTATGCAAGGCAAAAGAGATAGGTTGGCTGGCTTTGCCGAGCCCAGTACTAATTAAATGTGCAAACATTTTAAACTGTTTTAAGATAACAAAATCAGCACCCAATACACCATGGGAAGCTTTGTACATTTATTGGTTTGGGTTTTCAGCAAGAAACAGAACTGATATTTATAAAAATAATGCATTAAGCAAAATATTGGAAGTGCCTAGAAAGTTTAGATATATAAAACAATTACTATTAAGATATAGGGATAATACAGAAGTACGGAAAATTAATAAATATAAAACATATGAATGGATTAGGGAAATAGTTACAAAAAATTTAAGGAACAAAGTGGAACAAGAAATATGGGGTGTCAACTGGGAGAAAATATGGGGAAAATGGGCTACCATAAACTCTATAAAAATTCAAAGTATAATTTACAAATATTTACATAATACATGGCTTACGGGGGAAGTAGCAATGAGGAGGCATATGATAAGACAAATGCCAAGGTGCCCAATGTGTAAAAAAGCAACTTTTACAAAAAATCATGCTATAATTGAATGTGATAAGAGAATAATAGAAAGGACAAATTTAATCATGAAAATAAATAGAAATGAAAAATATCGAAGGAATATGCCACTGTATTTAGATGGAAACTTTGGGAAGGAAACCCTAATGGAAATAATAGGATATATAATTTCTACAATGAAAACTTGTGGTCAAGTGATTGTAATAAAAAAGTAATGTCCTAATTTTACTTTCGTCAGGCTGGGGGAGGAGATGGGGCGGGGGCTTCGGTTAACGGCCCAAGTAGGGGTGCGTACTAGCCTAAGCGCGTGCTGTAGCCTGGGTCTCATCTCATCTCTCATCACCTCGGTAAATAAATAAAAACTGATTTCCACAATAAAATTTTAAATTTTAAAAAGATTGTATATATAATTTTTACAATGAAAACTTGGTCAAGTAAGGTCCTAATTTTACCTTTGTCAGGCTGGGGGAGGAGATGGGGTTTACGGCCCAAGTAGGGGTGCGTACCAGCCTAAGCGCGGGCTGGAGCCTTGGTCTCATCTCACCTCTCATCACCTCGGGTAAATAAATATAAGCTGACACAATAAAATTTTAAAAAAGGACTGCATATTCCTTAGATTGTATAACATAACAATAATTGACCAACAAGATAGTTTAACTTTACTAAACAATTAACATACTAACGTACCTTTTCCCTTTTAAAAAATCAAACGATGGAACAGGGAACCTACACATGGAAGAAGTAAGAGACATAGACGCCACAGGGCTATATCACAAGGCGCTACGCAAAGTGGACAGGCCTGTGGAAGAGCCTCAGAAAATTCCACGTGTAGCAAATGGACAAACAACAAATACATGGGGATAGACCGAATTTACAAAGGTTAGCATTTCTAATAATACGGACTAACAAAATTTTTTTTTTTTTTTTCTTTTATCTTTCGGAACTTTGAACTCTTTTGCGCGAATAAAAAGGATTTCTACACTGTTCACGTGGTCCTTTCGGGGTAGAAATTAATATATATAAAATTTAAACAAGAAAACAATGTTGCGTCCAAAAGACTAAGAGAAGCATAAAGAAAATAAAGAAATATGTGGTTCCTTAATCAGGATGCAGCTACCTCATTACTCTAGGACTGAAGAAAATGAGAGACGTCTCACCAAAGCACACACCAAAAACATTAGGCTTTTATTTAAATTTTATAATGCAACCGTCTCTCATTCAAATGAAAACGAAAATCAAAATTAAAATATGGGAATGATATAATAACATTTCCAAAATGTAAATTTTTCTATTCTTGTTTTTTTTGTTTTTTTTGTTTTTTTGTTTTTTTTTTTCCTCTCTCTCAAAAAACCTCCCAGATTTTCTTAATAGGGTACGCAATTTGGGTTGAGATTCGATGTAACGCCGTCCTCACACAAAAATCTATAGCAATCACGCACTATAGCATCAAACAGATAGCAAACACAGAACGTAGGGACCCTTGGCAAAGATCACTATAACTAAAAAGAAGAGGAACTCCGATCAAATGATCGAAATTTGATCGGATGAACAAACCTTTAGATACACTAGGGAATAAATACCCCATCAAAATTTACATTTAATTAATTTTTTACTAAAATTCTATTTACTAAAGCAAAAACACTGCAACATACCTCAGGGGGAAACACATACACATAAAAGACGTTTTTTTTTTTTTGTTTTTTTTGGGGGGGCTAAGTAGGGGGAGGCATCTGTCTGGTGCCCCCCCCCCCCCCGAAAA
>JAECUM010091017.1:0-43642 GCA_016617855.1 Megalonaias nervosa
ATATATATATATATATATATATATATATATATATATATATATATATATATATAAAGGTAGGTAGATAGATAGCCAATAGAAATTGGACTTAGTTGCTTAGGAGGAATTGTATTCGAGGATATAACAAGATCTCACCCAGAATATAGAAAGTTGCCAAATCAAAGTAACATTTAAAAAAAAACCTTCTGCAGTTGACTCTCTCTCTCTCTCTCTCTCTCTCTCTCTCTCTCTCTCTCTCTCTCTCTCTCATATGTGGAAGTTAAGAAAACAAATCCCGAAAGTTAATAAACTCAGAGAGAGAATACAACTTTTATGTGTGTCCCAGATAAAACGAATAAGAAATCTGAAGAACTTACATGTTCACTTACATACTGATGTTCATGAGTGCCATACTTTATATTTAGGGTCGCACTATTGTCAAGCTAAAAGGAGCCGCATAGATAAATGACGAGTCGAGTAGAATGAACTATAAGACCCGTATGATAGCTTAAAGGTCTTCTAGTGTCTAATACACATTATATATCATAATGTTCATTGTTCGCTAAATAACTCTGAAATGTGCATTTTAGATGTAGGTTTTAACTCACAGAGGAGAAAATTAAGATTATTTGAGCATACATCGATGTTTTACGGGAAACGCTTCGGAAATATTTATACACTTCCGGTGAAAAAAATCGGATTTCCGGAAGTGACACACTGTCGGGAAGTCCCTCAAGTTGAGCGTATGGGAAGATAATGGCTGATCGTGACGACTCTAGGGAATTTTTGGCAAATTTGTCATGCTCATCTTCGTAGTTTGAGGAAGGTGAACCCCTTGAAGATGGCCAACTTCATGAATCTAAAGAAGATTCTGCTCGCTATGAAGTGAGGCCGTATCAATTTCAGCCTGAGGTGTGAGTAGCACTCGCTGGTGGGTTATATATGTGGATAGGTGCACCACTGGGATACACATGTGTTGCATAACCCGAAGAACTTTTGTTGGAGTTGCACCTGCAAAAAGGATGGCTCCTGACAAGATAATGTTACCGGCTGGCATGTCTCCAAGGTAGGGTTGGCTGTTCCAAGTGTATGACTTGCTGCACGGGTGGTACTCCTGTGTAACTGTAATTAAAGTGCCAAATGTGTGGGTCACTGTCCCTTTTGCTGATCTATGGCAGCAGCGACAAGTCCAGAATAATGACAACAGCTGTTCCTCAAACACAATAAACTTTCTCTCAGACATAAGGTTGGTAGATGGTTGTTCTGAACTGGAAAGAAAATGAAAATGCAATAGGGGCAAGTTTTTAGAACTTGAGCAACAAAGATGTTTTTAAGCATCCAGGAAATTTATTATTTAGTAATTGTTATGTCGTGCTGATAACCGGTTTAATATGTGGAAAAACTTACTGAGGTCTCACTGGACAGTTTATCTGGTGAATTTTCATCCGACAATGACCTATTACAGAAAAATGAGAATTATTTTACACTGAAGATACAAATAAAAACAAACTAATGATTTTGTAGAAAGCATGCATGTGAGATTTTTACTGCGGCAATCAGGTTAATTCCTTATACAACTGGTGGCTTTTATACTGAACCAACACTGCCACCAACCACTCTTTTTTACATTCATTTTTGACAGCAAAGAGCTATTTTGACTATTTGCCTGTGACAAGGCGGCTAAAAGAATCAGTATGTGCCTTATGCATGAATAAAGTTCACTAGTACTATAACAAATCAGCATACTTTTCATCACTCCTCAGCCATCTCGATTTTTAGATATTTACCTCTGTAGCAGACATACGTAAATACGTAAGCCAAGTCGGCTGTTCATTTGCAGCCCAAGTTATGCATTTGATCTCCAGTGCTAGTCTAACTGTGACAGACACTCACCAAACAAGCCAACCCATTTTCAAGCCTAACTCAAAGTAAATCTAAACCATATTACAGATTTAGCTTCTGTGTGAATTTATAAATGCTAGGCTTATGATAATTAGGTTCATGCCTTCTACCTTAAAAATTAGGGAGGTGTCAAAATACGAAACTATCCAGTGAGACCTGAATTGTATAGGCCATAAATAGTACTATTAAGAATTTGAAAGCACCATCAAATCAGTAATGATTTCATACATGCTGAAGTCATGCAATTTACATTATCCTTCTCATCTGGTTTGTAGCTTGAATCATTGGACTCCCTTATCATGGAACACTCATCATCAATGTCATGAACATCAGTATCTGGGTCTGCGTCCGGTTCATCAGAACTGTCTATTTTGTTCTCCATTTCACTATCTGTGGGGATGTCTAAAGAACACTGAATGCCTTTGCTCCTTCTCTGTACGTGCCGGACATTTACCTGACAACCTGTGAAATGTGAAATATCATACTTGTGTATACTGATCATCATGGTTTTCACACAGATGAGTAATTCTCATGAATGTGCTTATCAATAACAGTGTATTATTGCTCAGTAACAAAAAGTGGACAAGTGCTTGGTATACTGAGACAATTGCTTACACGATCATACTGAACTTAGTTAATAAAATGTTACCTGTGTCATTTGCTTTTTAATTTTTAATGGTGAGATTATAACATTGAGTCACTTTACATCATTGAATTACAACAGTACACATGCACGGCATGAATGAAAGATATTACTAAACTTGATGAGTTGAAGTATCTCGTAGTGGAGTGTGCGTTCATTCATGGAACTAGTTATATATGTATTATTATTACCAAAATCAATTTGTTTTCCTCTCACTAATGCTTGAATTCTCTTGGATCTCTTAATTATCCTGTCAGTCTGACATTCAACAGCAATACTGCACGAACATGTGTCTAGTCCCTGAAACAAAAGCAATACACGAAAAATTTGTTTGGCAAATTCTAGTGAATACCTTTGCATTAGATAAGATGGTCATACTTTAAGTTTTATGTATGTTTGAACAATAAATGACAAATGCGTCAAACCTCTTTCGTTACTTATAGAAACTATGGCTGATCATAATGTGTGACATATAACCAATACATTGCCGAGCTTTTCCGCAATAAATAATGGCATATCTTTATTGATTTACTCGTATGCTATCATATATGAGGCCATATAAAATCGTATGAAGCTATACCAACCATTTGAACACTGGAAATGCATGGAAAGTTCTCGGTGACATCAATATGCACACCAGGATATGTCACACCATCTACTGTTGACTGTGTGATTGGTGTCTTTTGGGTTCTGTCCTGTACATTATCTTCTGGATGCTGTTCTGAAAAATCTCTTTCAACACCTAACAAAAAGATATAAATAAATCGAGCAGCATTAGAAGTTTACATCATAAACAATATTAAAGGCTAAATTCTTTTTATATTACCTTCTATGGTTCTGTACACAATGTGAATAATAATAATATTATACTTTCCACATCGAACCAACATTATTATTCACATTTGCAATCAGTGGGTTGTGGGTGTGAATCCGACCTAGACCAGGATCCACGACAAAATAGTGTATATCTAAGCAAGGAAGGTAATTTACTCTCAGAGCCGCAGAACTAATTAGTCTTTACAATTAAACACAATCAATACACCAACTATTCACACCATTTAAGCATGAGAAGAAAACTTGTGATATATCATTATTATTATTGTTGAAAACAGCAACAGACAGGAAACAAGCTGCGGCATCCACAAGAATTTTTCTAGGGTGAAATCCAAACAATACAGAGGAGGGTGGCAAGATATATATATATATATATCCCTTTGATTTAGGCTTTGCACCATTGCACACACACACACACATACACACACACAGATCATGATAAAGCAGGTTTCCTATCTTTTGGGTAAGGGTGGACCTATTACGATTTGCAAACACCCTCCCACTAAAACCACCCTCTCCCATTAATCGCTCGTAAGCTAGGTATATTTGTGGCAAGAGTGTAGGGTTGACAACAAATACTATAGCATGCTAAAATCAATGAACATTTTACCCTTGCTCGCTCTCGCTTTTGAAAAGTTCCTCTCGGGCTACGTGTTGTTAGGCCTGCCGTAACCCTTGATTTTTGTTGATCTGGCGTGCATGTACTCTGGGTTATCTGGTGAGAAACACACTTGGAACTACATTTGGCAGGAGTCGTCTATTGGTCTTAATCCCAAATGACTCTTTCATTTTATAGGCGGGATCGAAATCATCTTTTCTGAAGTGGTCACGACAGACAACTTGACTATCTCGCCTGTCACTAGTCGGCTCAGTCCAGTCTTTTCTTACCGTTCGTATCTGCTTAATCCATTGTTTCCTTGAAACAGGATTAGTAGGAAATGAGTGCAGACTCGCTCCTTCTCGTGTTGTATTGCTACAACCTCCAAAAATACACCTTTATACCATTTTGTTTCACACATGGCTCCACTTGTTGAACGTAACTACAATGAAAATTGGAAAGCAGTGTTCCCTACACTGCGTCACTTCCGCTTTGCCTTACGGAAATTACCGAGCGCGAAATCAGCTAGGAGCGTTTTACCTCCAACGATAAAAAATCGATGTTCTGTAGTCATTATTTTCATTAATGATGAGAGGTATATGATATAATACCTATACAAATCGCTTCGTGAAGGTTAAATTTATAATATAAACGAAAGTCGTGTGAGTACACTAGTAGACCTTTAATACTTCGTGTAATGTCCATGAAAACTGATAGGTATATGTGAAGAGTTCACAGATGTGAATGTCCGTGATGAAAGTGACCTGCTTTTTAAACTCGTTCTATTTTTAGAAAACCAGACCTCTGCAATAACCCATCAATGCATATGTAACCCATATTGCAATCGGTCACTCAGCCATTACGCACAATGATGTTTGGATTTTTATTGCTATATCGAATAGTATCTTCCAAATACATGTTTTCTTATGGCGTGTAACTGCCGATATTATAACAACTTTTATGAAATAGCTATTTTCAGACTTTTGCCTTTCTTGCTACAAATTTAGAATGGGCTGACTACAAAGTAAGAATAGTCGAACTAAAAAGTAAGAGTGAGAGTTCTGCAAAGTAAGACTGACCCGACAACAATGTAATACTGGCCGGACAACAATATAATACTGGCCGGACAACAATGTAATACTGGCCGGACAACAAAGCAATACCAGCTGGACAACAATGTAATACTAGCAGGACAAATATTTGGTAACTCTTCGTATACTAAGTAGTTAGTCGATCAAACAGCTCAGATGCATTTTACCGGTCAACCAGTCAACCAACCACTTAGTTTTTATATCTTAACCCTATCCAAATTCTTCCTCGCTCGTATGAATGGTTTAACTAGTATAGCTGCTGGAGAAATGGTCACTGCTCGCCCTTACCCTTTCCAGTTTGATATCTAAGTGTTCACGCATGTGTAAACATTGCAAACGAACGTCATGTGTCCTAACCGACGATACATTTGACTCCGGAACTGACATGACCATTCACCCTTACCAGTATGATATATACTTGCACCAACAGTTGCAGCCCCTGAACTCCGGTGTACTTTAGTGGGTTGACCCCAGACTGGTATTTACTGCAGTTTTTGACGCAAACGTTATTTCACAATATTGGCAAGCGACTGACTGTCGTAACCACGTTTCACAAACTCTATCGTCTGTAATTTTCAGGCAACCAACTCCAGATATGTAAATGCCACTTTTAATCCGTTTTCCTGTAGAGTCAGAAGACTTAAAAAGAGAGTTGTAAAGACAAAATCTTGTCCGTTTCCACTTCAAAACTAAACATAAAAAGCAGACATTAAGGTCTGAACAGTAATCGATAATATGTATTGTCTACATTGGATTTATCGAGCCTACACTTAGCGAATCGATATCGGTCAACTGTCGACTGTCAGCGGCTTGGTACTTAGATTGGACAATACCTTGCTTGTTTACAGTAAATCGCTGTAAAGAGAGGAAAACAATCCCAAGATGCATTTACTTATATTGCCTCTTTGATGTAGAAATTACCAAGGTCAGAATAAATTCGATAAGACAAGTACAACAGTCAAGTCTTTGTACAAAATGATGTAAACATTATATAAAAAATGACGCGACATTTATCTCTCTTTTCATATCAGTAACCATACGAAATTTAATAAATTCAATATCGTGCATATTCCATTCCAAAGTTATATACTTTATGGTTCCAACAACTAATGTTGTATCAAACGATCAGATTTCATATTTAATTTTTAAAACTGAGAGGATTTCATCCAACATTCGGTGGAAGGCATTGATCTTTTCCTGTTACATAATAGTGCTCTTTGAATGTCCGATTTAGTATTTTAGGTCTCCTTTATAGTGTCTTCATCCATCCGAAACTCTTATTTTGTGAATCAAATCATGCCCAGCAGCTAACAGGGCGGAAGTGGCCGAGATTTGCGCCATTCAACAACACCCCATCCCACCCATCCACCGTCAAAATTAGCGTGAAATAACCAGGACTTTTCCTAGACGAATTACCTTAACAGTTAAATGGTAAAAGTTATGCCCTCAAAACGTTTTTTAAAAAAAGGCCGCACGGGGTATTTGCGTCCGACCGATACTGAAGTATTTATACAATTGAGAAGGTAGCTTTTATTCGTAGTTTAAATTGATGTTCAGAGCAGAAAGTACATATGACAAAATATTTCACATATGACAGTTTCTAGTAAGGCTCAAGTAATAGTATAAATGCTCTATAGTCTTGCTACGACACAGTTAATCATGGGCTGGTTAGATGCTTTCATTTTTTATGTAGTGTATAGTAATTGACATTAGTCACTCAGTGTAATAACTTACGTCATCATTAATGCACTGCAGCTTTTGTTTAGCATGCCTGTGTTTCGAGATCAAACTTTTATAATACAGTTCCTCTATAATCTATCAGCTAGCTCCGGGAAAGAGAGCGTAACAGCGTGCGTCAAGCATTAGGCTACCAAAGTGTGAGTTCATCTGCCTTGGAGTAAATATTCACAATTTATTATGCTGTCTCACGCTTTAGTGTCGAAGTTATGGGAGAAGTTTTCAGTTCAAGGATGTAGATGTCTGGAAGTTAAAATGCATACACAAAGACCAGCTTCTGCTGTTGTTTAACAAATAGTATCTATTTGTTCATGTATGGATATTCTATCTATCTATCTATCTATCTATCTAACTATTTATCTATCTATCTATCTATCTATCTATCTATCAAGGCAGTGCTTTATAGTGATCAAGGTAGTAAACTGCAGTGAACAAGGTAGGTTACTTTTAAATTAATAATGTAGTGCACAACATATGCTTCTCATTTCGACGCAACATGCAGACAGCTGTATATCCATGTATAACAGTTGACAGAATATGCAAACTATCATGTGCTGAAAAATGGCGTTAAACTCCACAAAACAACAAAAAAAAAAAAGGACAGGAAAATAAAACGGTTACGTTATTGCCTCAAAAACTCTGTAAATTCATTAATTACTATCAGGTAATTTGATCCGAACTTTAGTAGGGTGTGATTGTTCACATTAGCCGCTTATTTTTTATTCTATGTCTGTTTTATTATATAGTATACTAAATTTATTCCATGTCTGTTTTATTATATAGTATACTAAATTTATTTGTTCATTTGATGATTTTAATGCTTCAGTGCGTTGTTTTTAAACTAAGGTTCAAATTCCTGTTTTTTCATCGCTCGTTGACCGTTTTGAACGCCCCAGAAGTAATTGGTGGTTGATAAGGCCTTTCTATGTGGACAAATATAACTATTGCAGAATGGGACTATTATCCGTAATGAATAATGTTATACATTACAGGACAAGACAGCACACAATTTTGATCTAACTACTTTAACGGCTGTGTATCAACTAAGCAAACCAGACAAAACACGCTCGCCCTAGATCTCACGCTAATGTTATGATAAAGTATCTCGAGTTAAAACTAGTGTCGCGACTAGAGTTGACCTTATGTGACCTGTAAGTATCAAATCGTGCATTGCAACAGACATATTACAACAAATGAACTCACTGCGTTTCTGTGATAGGAGTTATGCAGTATTTATATTTATAGATATTATGGTGACCAAATATTAAGTTACACTTTGTAGCAATGACCTGTAGTATCGTCGTAAATTAGAGAAATGATCATGATGGCGATGCTGACATTGATGATTATATTGAGGATGACTGGTACAAAACTAACTTTAATTCTCTACTTCATTATATGTTATAAATATAATAAATATAGAAGGCGCATTTGTCTAGCTGTGTGTTATCTGGACATGAAGGAATGGATTGTCATCAGTCCCGATTATGTACAATTTCTAACATATTCTGAAACGGTAGAAAGACAAATCAGAAAGCATAAGACAACACTAAATTGTTGAATTTATGTTTGTTTAATACGATGTGGATTTTTAGTTCTCAATCCCAATCCAACCACCCCAGAGCAACACCCACCCCGAGGAAAGAGATATATGTTGAAAAATCACATTAATAACCAAAGAAACAAATGTGTATGTACATCAAACATAGATAGTCATCAGAGAAAAGCGTTCCCAGTCACACGAGTGACTAAAGAGATAAGCTTAAACTTAGCAAAAAGCAAAAGTAATATTTTCGGTCAACTAAATTCAAGGTCAGTTTGTACTTGCAGTTCAGAATAGATGTTAAATGAACAATACACAGACTGCACATGCTTTCATTAAAAAGTTGGGGTTTTTTTAAAAGAGCGTGGACGGCAATTCAGCAGTTAAAGCTAAGGTTTCTATTATATGGCCAATATAGCTATTTCAGGTGTTATGATATTTATATAAATTTTAGAAGAATAGATACATTAGTATATACATTTTCTAGATTCTCGTTGTAAATTGAATAATGTTATATCTATGATAGAGGAGTATATCTCTATTTACTGTTTAATTTAGGGGGCTGTGATTGCAGTTAAATATGGTATTATCAGCAGCCACTCAGGGGCAATAGTGTTAGGCTACAAGTCCAGTCTGAGAAATTGAAACAAAGAAGTCATTATAGTAGTGGGATTATGTGGTTGTAAACCTATTATAATTCAATGATAGCAAGTTTCCCTTAATACTCAAACATTTAAATTAGTGACTAGTTGTTGGGAAATTTGAATCTCTTTTAGTAGATATAAAATGTTTGAAATAGAGTATGGTAGTTACAGTTTAATTAGCTCATAAGGATATATTTTACAAATCAGTTCCTTCTAAATATGATATTTTTGGAAATTCAAACATATATTATCAGTTACAAAAGAGTGTGTGTAGAGTGTGGATATCTGGCTTTAATTTGGATTATATAATTTAGATTTTGTGCATGTTGGTATCTAGACTAGAGTCAGATGAGTTAGGGTCTGTAACTAACAAAGTTAGACCTTAAGTTTAGCTCTAAGTTTAGGTCTGAAATCCGCTACCATCAGCTAGACGTTACAAATTCGGCCCTGAGAGGTTTCGGCCCCATTGATACGTTGCGTGTTTATATTCACACATTGTAAGGACAAGACAAATTAAATATTCGATATCTTTGTTTTGTTTATTTGTGTCGTCACGCAGGTTAACTTTTAACGTTTTCACGTTGAATTAGTCTCTGCTCCATACTTGTACCAAAGAGCAATGACTTCCTTGTTTTGACAGTGAATGAATCTTATTTATTGCCAGATTTTTCAGAAAGTACAAGTCATGGACGGCCAGGTTAAGTATCGTTTGAACTGGGCAAGAATGAAGATGATTAATGCATAATTTCAAGCAAGTCAGTTATATTTCTAATAAGGGTTTGTAAATATGCACTGCTTTCAAGAAAAGAGAAGAAGCATATATCTCTCGTTAGATATACTGGTCCTTGAATGACTATGAATTTTCTTATATATAATTCGTGATGTACTACTGTCAAATTTAAAATAACTAGCTACATTCATAACACGTCTCTTCACAACTTGGAGAAGATACCGCAAAGTAATGCAACGTGAATTATTCACAAATGCATTGGTGCTTGATTATATATGGTCACGTGTAGCAATGTAGGTAAATGTAGATAATAGATCTTTTATAATTAATAAGGTCATTGCCAATTTTCGTTACTTTTTCTGTTTGTATTGGTATTGAAGTCTTTTTCTTAAGCTATGCAATGCGCATACAATTTTATATTTGAATGTAACATTTATCCCAGAGTGCTGCTTTTCATAATTTGTTTATTTGTCGACTCCTTTAGACCTCCGCTAATAAAGCTACCAGACCTGTGAGAAGACCCCCAGTGGTTCAAAATTAAAACTTTATATCTGCGTTGGCCTACCCCATCTCACTTTGGTTTAATTAGTGTGGACGATTTTAGAGTGCCCACCCCACAGCTATGAGAAAACTAACATGCCTATGAGGTGACCCCTAATGGTCAAAATACCTAAAGTCTTTATGTGTTGTCATCCGGTTTATGTAATGAGTGGGGGTATATTTCCAAATAAATGAATCCGGTAAAGACAATTATTTTTGAATGAGGTCGGTCTTTATAATTTGGCAGAGATATATTGGTTTCGATTATCTTTTCAATATTTCCATTTTTCTTTCCCAGGGGCCCAACATATATTTTTGAGGTATGTACTCTTCTCCTCCCTGCAGCTAAGCCCATAAATTGATTTCCTCGCCTTTCTGTCTTGTAAACTGCATAACGATCCTTGTCATAGATCAATACGTTTTGTCCATTAAGTTTGCATATTTTGTATACATGTGTTGTACGTGTTTTGTCCCTTATTCATATGGTTGTTTTAGACTGGTATTTATTTCGGTCAAAGATTCCTGACCATCATTTTTCTTGCTTATCATACTTACGAATACTGACATAATACCGTCCTATTTGTGTCTATTGCAAGCATTTTCATGATTAGCACGGCATTTGTGTATGTACTTTAGAATTATTTAGGCTTATAATACTTTTGTTATTATAATCATTATTTTTGCTTCAATAATAACAATAATAACTCTTTAGTAGTAATAGTAGTATAAGAGAATTTGCCCGGCAGTTTAATCACATTATTATGCAAGGATTTTTGTCCCTGTTTATTGGCGGGACAACTCGCACATCGAAAGATAGTGTAATAAGAGTTCTGGCCTGTTTTATGGAAGTATCACTGCGTGCGATGCCGACGGTTACATCGTTGATGTGCGGAGTGGTGCTAGACTTGAACTGTGAGAAGAAGATGGCGGAACTCTATAATGTGAAGTCCAAGTCGAGCGTTTTTATTAAAATCACACAACACTCGATATAAAAAAATACACTTGAAGTAATACATTTTAGATATAGAAATACGTATGCATGAAGTGACACGTTTTAAATATAGAAAATTACGCATAAAATTACTATATTTCTTCAAGCTTACCAACTTCATACAATTCTAGAATTTCTATATTTTAGAATATTTGATTTAAATAATAAAATATAAGTTAACGCTAGCCAAAATGTTTAAGAATTCCAATTTTTCGGGAGAGAATTGAATCAAATAAGCCAATATCATAATGATTTAAAACATGCAATTTATTACACTGCTGTCTCAAAAGAAAATCTTTAAAATGTAGTAACGTATTTTACCTTGCTTGTAAGAAGAAGAAGGTGGAACTCTGTAACGTGAGTCTTAAGTCGAGCTTGTGCCCAACGCTTATATGATTTCGGACCGCGAAGAATACAACCTCGCTCCATAAATGGCCACAGGTTTAGGCCACGGACTCACCCTTGTGTTTGGAGTTAAGTAAAATTACAAGATCTGTTTTCCTGAGATTTACGTAAAATTCTAAACTTGTTTCTATAGCACATTCCTTTTATATCATCAATGGCCTACCTATTTGGGCCAGAGCTTAGCTTCAGATTCCACAACCTTTCCAATATCTATTTTTATTTGACAAGTGAATATAGAGAATTTCGCTGAAACAGCAACTGTCTTCATATCTGTACCGGATAATGTTACTGAATTTGCTAACATAGAATACGGGAGGAATCTTTGCAGTATGGTTATACAAAGTTAGAAGTAACCAGCAGTCAAAATCTTCATTAAAATTATACAAATTTGAGTTATAACAATTTAATTGTATTCAGTGAACAATCTTAGAAAATTCAGTCGCTACATTATTATTGTCTGAGCAATTTTCAACTATAGAAAATATTACTTTTAATAAAACTTTTCTTAAATAAATAAGACGTAGTTATTCCTCTAGCTTAATTGTACCTTTTAAATTCAGCCAAAAGGAGATGCAATATTTGTGTATGGCATGTGCTCCATTACGATCTGGAATTAAAATGTTAAATTTGTTTTATTAATATTAACATTATTGTTCATAAACCTGAATACATTTTATGGGCAATATCTTAAAGTGTAGGAAAACAAAAGAAACGCAAAAGTAAAAGATAAAGAAGGTGGAAAGAAGGCTTTTGTAGTATCTAGTTGTTTCAGTAAACTTTACCAGTTTTTGTATATAACAGATTAGTTTGCTTTTTTTATAAGAGCCGGGTTGCCTCTTATCGAGAATGGAAGTATTATGATAAATATTTTATCATAACCTTTATTCATGATATTCGTCCACCAGTTATTATGATAATGATTTTATCATAATCTTCTTCTCATTTCTTGCTATGAGAAGGAATTACTCATGACTTAAGAACTGTCTCGGTCCATGGTTAGAGAGAGAGAGAGAAGAAAAAGTTCGGGCTCTCTTAAGAAGGTGTCACGCATAATGGTGTAGATACGATTACATTCCTTGGGGAAAGCTCGGCAATGCGAGGGTACGGGATCTGAGACCTCTCTAGCTTTGGGACTAACAATTGAATTTACAAGCGGCGCGGAGCATTATTTATACTGGTTCAAGATACCCTTGGCCATATTTGGTAAAGATGTTGGTACCAAGAGTATCATGCAAGCAGCGCATGTATTCGTCCCAAACCAGAAAGAGGCTCAGTCTACCTGATGGAATTGAATATGTTCTTTACATTATAATCCGCCTAATCAGCATTATATTCGTGTCAGGAAAACGGTTAAACCTTAGGTTACTAAGTCAGACAGAACGCTAGGAATTTTTGCAACTGAGTGTTGTTTCTGCTGATTTAGCATACGCATGTATAATACAGGAGAGAATATTTGTACTTGTTGTAAAGGAAGCAATCTTTATCAAAATAGAATATAGTTCTAGTAAATAAAGTTAATCTCCATATATTTTTTTTTCAATGGAATTTACTTCCAATATAATTTAATGAAAAATTGATCCAATGAAAAATTAGTTTTAATACTATTTAGAGAGAATTTCAATGTTATTACTTTTACTCAAAAATTCTATCCTAATAATACCTTCCGGGTCATTTGAGCCGAGTCCTCGAGGCTCGATAAAGAGAAAAATTACATTCATACAAAGAAGGTAAAAATATTAAAAATCAAAAATACAATGCATTGTTAAAATAGTTGATAAATTTGCAAAAAAAACACAATGAAAAATCATTGCGGTACATTCTGTGAAGTTCAAATAAAAAATACAATGAGAAAAACACTGTATAATATTCACTGAGATACAAAATACAATAAAAAGAACACTGTACAATTTTTTTTATTAATATTTTTTAAAATTTTTTTAAAATTTTTTTATTTTCAATGAAATGAACACTTCACAACATTCAATAAAGTTCAAAAATACAATGGAAAGTACACTTCACAATATTCAATAAAATTCAGAAACACAATGAAAAGTACACTTCACAATATTCAATAAATTTCAAAAATAAAATGCACTGAAAATAGTCGGGCACGACTTTAAAAAAATTTGAGAAAATTGCAATAGCCAAAAGGTTGTAAAATATTCAAGAAAAATTCTACACAATCTATTCTATGACTAGTCCGGTTAGACAATTATAGAAAGTTAATATCAGCATGCAGTTCTTGTTTTCTTTATTTTCTTTTTATATGTTAGTTTGCTATTTTTTTGTTATTTTTATTTTTTGTATAACATCAGCAGAACATATTTATTGGTGACTACGGTTATTATTTTGCTTCAACGAGTGTGGTGAAAAAGAACTCTTATTGTTCTGGATAGTACTAGTAAGCCGATATTGAGTTTATCTTCTTATTGCATACATAATATCAATAAAGAAATATCAGAAACATTGAAGTAAAAATGTTTGCTTAGAGAATCTTATAAGAATCTGGTATTAATCAAGAGTAATGAAAGTGAAAATTTTGGTGTTGTGTTAGTCCTACTCTAATAACCATAACGTCTGTTCACTTGCAATCAAACCTTGACCTGTGTGTGTATGAAATAGAAAATGCATTTAATCTAACCTAAAAGTAATACGTGAAAGTATTAAATCGTAAAATTGATTCGGTATGGTCTAGTGCATCATTAAAATCGTAAAACTGGGCGTGTATTACTGACGTTACTTGTGACGTGTGAAAGAGAATGTATCGCCGTTATCGTTTCAAACAAATCTGACTCAGAAGCTGATCGTATGCAGGGCAATAGCTGCTCAAAACTCGGTGTCGAGCAATCGCTCGGACACTTGACTATTTAATCATTTCATAATACATATATACGTATATAATGAACAACACGACAACATCGATTGATGTTGCGAAACCAGAGAAGGAAGCACCTCTTCTGACTGGTTTGAAGGCATTAGAGCCGTACTGTGGCGTTATCGCCGATACAGATTCATATGATTTCATATGAAAACGTGAGAGCAAAACCTCAATAACATTATCGAACACCATTGGACTACAAAATAAACAACAACTGCATCAATATGTTTGAGACGGCTAGGCGGAAATTATAATTCTCCCAGAGACAGGTAAATACGGTACGACTTGTTATATGTGTTGGTAGCGAAACATATATACTGTGGTTTCAAATTTCAGTACGAACAGGTTTGATGTAAATGCTTAGTGTATGGAACTCAAGTTAAAGTCAGTAGGTTCATTCATACTCTTTGCAGTAGAAACCTTAGCAACTGTGACGTATATTACTGCAGTAGGTAAAAAAAAAGTTATTGTTACTGAATAAAAATTAAATATAGCATAAATTAGATTAGTTTTTTTGGAAATAGTTTGAAATTAACGCACTAACTTTGCAATTTGTATTTCAAAAAACAAAATAAGATATAGCAAAAACATACCTTTGTGAGAATTACCACAATCCAGAAATATTCTTCCTATGAAACGAATTAGATATTAAATAGTAAACAATACACGTATTGTCTGTAATACTGAAAGAGTTCAAAATGTTAAAGTTAAAGTCACTTTCACTGGAAAGGAAACTGTCAATGCGGCTGTCGTTGACCTGGGGTCTGGCGGAGATGTCGCTGTTGGACCCATGGAAATCTCTGTTTATGGCTAGGATAGATGTGTTTCAGACTGTGTTGTAGATAGCTCGAATTCGGGGTTGGACTAGATACTGTATGCATTCGGGATGTCGTAATTTCAGGTGTTACTGCAAGAAGAATTCTCACCGGCGATGTATGTATTTTATACTGGAAATCTCAGTTGTCATTGCGTTCATTCCCTTGTGATGTTCCTAGTGCTGATGTTTCAGAACAGACCCTTCTTGTGGGCGAAAAGTACGAAAAATCACAGAAGAGTTGTCCAGTCGTTGCGGAGTGACACCTTTCGTCTTGATATTCGTCCATCATTCTTGCCTTGTTCTCCAACAGTTATTATGATAAATATTTTATCATAACCTTTATTCATGATATTCGTCCACCAGTTATTATGATAATGATTTTATCATAATCTTCTTCTCATTTCTTGCTATGAGAAGGAATTACTCATGACTTAAGAACTGTCTCGGTCTATGGTTAGAGAGAGAGAGAGAAGAAAAAGTTCGGGCTTTCTTAAGAAGGTGTCACGCATAATGGTGTAGATACGATTACATTCCTTGGGGAAAGCTCGGCAATGCGAGGGTACGGGATCTGTAAGAAGATAGGTGAGACCTCTCTAGCTTTGGGACTAACAATTGAATTTGCAAGCGGCGCGGAGCATTATTTATACTGGTTCAAGATACCCTTGGCCATATTTGGTAAAGATGTTGGTACCAAGAGTATCATGCAAGCAGCGCATGTATTCGTCCCAAACCAGAAAGAGGCTCAGTCTACCTGATGGAATTGAATATGTTCTTTACATTATAATCCGCCTAATCAGCATTATATTCGTGTCAGGAAAACGGTTAAACCTTAGGTTACTAAGTCAGACAGAACGCTAGGAATTTTTGCAACTGAGTGTTGTTTCTGCTGATTTAGCATACGCATGTA
The DNA here is from genome assembly GCA_016617855.1 of Megalonaias nervosa. Classification (NCBI taxonomy): domain Eukaryota; kingdom Metazoa; phylum Mollusca; class Bivalvia; order Unionida; family Unionidae; genus Megalonaias; species Megalonaias nervosa. Next base: position 16,240 of record JAECUM010091017.1, read on the forward strand.
TAATACAGGAGAGAATATTTGTACTTGTTGTAAAGGAAGCAATCTTTATCAAAATAGAATATAGTTCTAGTAAATAAAGTTAATCTCCATATATTTTTTTTAAATGGAATTTACTTCCAATATAATTTAATGAAAAATTGATCCAATGAAAAATTAGTTTTAATACTATTTAGAGAGAATTTCAATGTTATTACTTTTACTCAAAAATTCTATCCTAATAATACCTTCCGGGTTATTTGAGCCGAGTCCCCGAGGCTCGATAAAGAGAAAAACTGCTTTCATAAAAAGAAGGTAAAAATATTAAAAATCAAAAATACAATGCATTGTTAAAATAGTTGATAAATTTGCAAAAAAAAACACAATGAAAAATCATTGCGGTACATTCTGTGAAGTTCAGATAAAAAAAATACAATGAGAAAAACATTGTATAATATCCATTGAGATACAAAATACAATAAAAAGAACACTGTACAATTTTTTTATTTATTATTATTTTGTTTATTTTTTTTATTTTTTTATTTTTTATTTATTTTTTTTTTTTTATTTTCAATGAAAAGAACACTTCACAACATTCAGTAAAGTTCAAAAATACAATGGAAAGTACACTTCACAATATTCAATAAATTTCAAAAATACAATGAAAATAGTCGGGCACGACATTAAAAAAAATTAAGAAAATTTGCAATAGCCGAAAGGTTGTAAAATATTCAAGAAAATTCTACACAATCTACTCTATGACTAGTCCTGTTAGACAATTATAGAAAGTTAATATCAGCATGCAGTTCTTGTTTTCTTTATTTTTTTTTATATGTTAGTTTGCTATTTTATTGTTATTTTTATTACTTTTACTCAAAAATTCTATCCTAATAGAAGTAGTGAGTGGGGATACGATGGGACAAATGAGAATATAAGGAAAACAGGGGATTGTACCCTGGGGCAGTCTATGGGAGTTTAACATTATGGGACTATCTAGGGCAGTATATGGGAGTTTAACATTGTGGGACTGTCTAGGGCACTAGATAGGAATGGAACAGGTGGGTTGACGTCACGGTACTGACAACAATGTTGCAAGTGACTGCCCTGAATACGCGCGGATACCTAGGTAGGGAAAAATGCAATAGAAACAGAGACATAGAAACATGATTAGAGACATAGACATATACAACACAACCATAGATTGATGAACATCAATCTATCATACCTAAATTATACAATAGACTAAAAAAAATTAGGCAAGAAAGAATAAATCTTTTCGAGGCAATGAAGTGGCCCTGAAAAGGGCCTTTGGATTTCTTCTTCATTTTTGTCTTCTAAGTTCTTCTTTTCCTCCACCAACTTCTTATTTTCTGTCTTACACTCTTCTTTTTCATCTCATTCTTTTCCTCCTCCTGTTTTTCCTTCTCCTTCTCCTCTTCTTGTTTCTTCCTTTTTTCATTCTCTTCTTCTTTTTCAATTTTTTCATTCCTTTCTCTCATCCTCTGTTTGTCTTCTATATCTTCCTTTTCTGCCTTTTCTATTCTAATCATCTCATTTAAGATCTCCTTCCCTTTCTTCAAATTGTTGATTTCCATACTTAGTCTATGAAGACTATAAGCCCCAAATTGCATTCTAACTAGCATTTCCTCCACCATACCTAGTGTATCTACTACCTCCTGCAATCTCAGCACTCTTTCCATGTTACTTGCGATTTTGTATTCTGTGTAGAATGGCGCGAATGACGAACTTTGCACTTTATATGTCTCAAGCACGGACGTGAAGGAAAACATCCCTTACACTCACTTCACATATTATATACTATCCACACAGACGGGAAGAGAAGAAAAACACACCATATCTACTATCCACACAGACGGGAAGAGAAGAAAAACACACCATATATACTATCCACACAGACGGGAAGAGAAGAAAAACACACCATATCTACTATCCACGCAAACGTACGCGAACGCATAAAACACTCACTCTACTATCCACACAGAAGGGAAGAGCAGAAAAAAACACCATATCTACTATCCACACAGAAGGGAAGAGACCATATCTACTATCCACACAAACGTACGCGAACGCATAAAACACTCACTCTACTATCTACACAGAAGGGAAGAGAAGAAAAAACACACCATATATACTATCCACACAGACGGGAAGAGAAGAAAAAACATACCATATATACTATCCACACAGACGGAAAGAGAAGAAAAGAACACACACTCTACTATCCACACAGAAGGGAAGAGAGGGAAAAAAACACACACTCTACTATCCACACTAACGTACGCGAACGCATATAAACACACACTTTACTATCCACACAAACGTACGCGAACTCATTCAAACACACACACACACACGCACACACACACACACACACACACATATACACACATACCAGTAAAGGAGTGAGGGTTTATGATTACACTACTCCACATTCACACAAATCGGTAACTTGAATAGCCTCTCATTTCTAGAGATCTGGTTAGCCCTGAGGAGGGCTGTTGTTTTTTTTTCTAACTCCAAATGCACCCAGTTAATGCTGGGACCTCCCAGGTCTGGCCCCACACACGCAAACGTCTGCTCCAGTCCTGCTCCCAGTTGATGTTTGTGGCTGGTAGCGCAGAGGGAGGTTGGCTGGCTTCACTCTCCCAGTGCTTCACTTTCAGGGATGGTGAAGACTTTTCTCTGTCTTCTTCTATTTTGTAGCCGGGGATGATGATGAGGTCTCTGCGGCTCTACTCGCACTGATACTTGTGGCTGTGGTTGACGTTGTGGTGGTGGTGCTAAGGGTTGTGGAGGCGTCCTAACCTCAGGCTTGACCTCACACAGTAGTCTCAGTATGAGGTGATATAGGATCCCTCTCTCGTTTTCCACTTCTTTCTTCTTTTTTTCCTCTTTCTCCTCTTCAAGCCTGGCAGCGTGCTATGGCATCCATGGCCAGCTCATCTAAAATGCGCCTGGCATACTCCAGGTGCATTTGGAGCTCCAACAACTTGGCAATTCATTTACTCATTGTGTTACTGTTGACAAATCAACGATGGGTAGCCAGACTGACGATCGCACCGTTTATATCCCTGGAGCACGGACGTGAAGGAAAACATCCCCTGACACCAAAACCTAACATACCACTATTACCATCATATGGAACGCGCGGTCCTTAAAGAAACACTCACGTTGACTGTTTTTACTTACAAACACAGACATGTACTATCGGACAAGACAAAGAAATGAAGTGCTTATAGACACACTTTTATTATTTAACATACAAACACACAATTTTTTTTATTTTTTTTTTGGCAATTGGATTAGTATGTCTTTTCTAGAGTGTTGGGGTAACCCTGAAAAGGGCTGTTGTGTTGATGGGGGAGTAATGACAATCTTTTATTGTCTAAGATTCCGTCCCCATCTGGCGGCAGGCTTTCCCACAGGATACAGTATGCTTCTTCGGAGAACTCTTTCGTGTCTACACGACAGTCGACAAAACCTCTGTCTGGTTCCTGCTGCTGTTGTTGCTGCTGTTGTTCTCTCTGCTGCTTCTGAAGTCTGTAATTCTCTGTCCACTCTTCTTCTTCTTTCTTGATTTCCTCTCTGAAGACCTCTTCTATCAGGTCTTCGGTCAATTTCAACATCCTGACATTCTCTATCTCTTCAGGCTTCGGTATCAAGGTTTTGCCTGACACGATGTAAATTCACATAAGCTTCGTTCAGCTTAGCTAGTCTTGAAGGCATGTTCGTAGGTTGACGAGTCAACAATGGATGGTCAGATTGGAGACTGCCTCACTTTATATGGTTCAAACGCGGACGCGATAGAAAACATCCCTACTGGGTTTTTGTTGTGTCGGAACGCTATGATAGCTAATGTCATGGTAAGGGATAGAAAGAGAAATCAAAGAGCATATATTCAGTGATTTTTTTAAAACAAACAACAGACACATTTTTTTCAAGACACAACATTTTTTTATTCAACAAGCAATTAACAATTAACAATAATATCTAACAAACTATTTTTGACAAGGTTGACAACGTTGTGAAGTCAAGTTAGATTTCCACTGATGGAAGTCATGAGGCCACTACGATTCCTCGCTAAAAACAAAAGATAGCCATAACGGTCTTAAAGCCATCGATCTATTTTCTCATCCTTTTTAGAAGAGTTACGATCAAAATAAGTCACTAAATGTTCTAAAGAATATCCAAGACTGCGTACACGAAGAAAATACACACAATATTGCCCACACACCATGGAATCTGTGTCTTGTAATTTCACATTATTGAATCGTGTCGTCTGGGCATTTCTTCTCATAAAGTCGATGCTGTCGTCTTCCAAAGGGGGTAATCCATACGAATCAAAATACTCCACACAGTCCTCTTTATGGAAGTAGACGGCTACCCAGTGGGTTCCTGGGAGATGACTGTAGTCCGTGTTGATGGCATAAGCTTGATGGTCTTGAGGTTTGCGATGAGGTAGTTCATCTTTAGAGCACACGACAGGATTCCAAGAAGCAGTGTACGAACTGTTGTTCAAAAGGTAATAAAGTTCCCAGGTATCCATTTTTTGTTTTGTTTTATCACAGGTAATGATAAGTCATCAATTCAATTCTGACTTTTTGTTTGAAAATCTCTGACAAGTAACCGTTTCTTTGCTTCGTCTCCGCACTCTGGGCGAAGAGAGATTCTATGCGATAGATCTCTAGAGTAGTCATTGGAGGGCAGGAATGATCACGCAAGCCTTTATACCACTCATACAACACTGCTTCTTCCGAGATGAGACTCCAAGCGTCGTCTAGATACTCGTCCAAGTTTTCTTCTTGACTTATCATCAGACATTTATCGTGTTGAATTTGACTGGGATGATCGTTTTGACATCCATAGCAATCTTTCTTGGTCAATTCCGTAATTTTATCTGCCAGGTGTTTAGTAAAACAAGACACTAAATGTTGTTCTTGTTCTGGCCATCTGGACGTGACCACTACGTCCTTTTTGTCTTTGTCTTAGGGTTCTGCTTCCACGGTATCCTCCCATTCCATTTCCAAGGATTCTCCCCATTTCAAAGGGGGATAAGAGTTTTCCTTAGTTTCTAATAATCTAGAATGACTTCTCTCAAACTGTTGGTTTTAATAGTATTGTCGAATTTGGCATACAAGATGACGTTCACCGTGTGGTCCCGGGGCACAGTTGGTGCAAACTGAAGTTCCATACGAATCTGGCCGGATTTTATAGGGTGGAAATGTTCCTCGTCGCTGCCTTGGTCTGGAATGAAATCAAAACCCCACAATGTGTAACCTCCTGCATAATCCTCGTACGTAATGCCGTGACTGGTGTTGGTCCCCAACTGTCCGGTGCCTTCATACAGGGACAAGTACGATCTCAAGTAATTCATCTTATTGGGAGTAAAGTCAGGTTTGAATGGTCTGGTACACAAGGTCTTGCCATCGCGACTGACTTCGATCTTGGTTACGTTGTAGTGATGAAAGTTGAAAGGATTTTCCTGGTAGACTCCATTGAAGGCTCAATTCCTCACGATACCAATGATTCAATGTTTGGGTAACTGTCCTTGGAATAGATGATCTTCGATCATGGATCGCTGACCCTGTGGAATGGTTAAAGTTTTCACTTCCACCCGTCGTATTGGATACTTGACGGTCGTTCTGCTCAACGTGTAACTGATGTCGTTGCCCACTTTAGGTAACACTTCCTCCCGTCGCACATCGAGTCTGGCTTCTTCGATTTTGTTTTGGAATCGACATTAGCATCATCAGTAATCAGATGGAAAGCTGCACTGCTGAGATTCAGTCTCAAATGGATATCCACACCGTTCAGCAAATTCTTTCCTTGCAACCACATGTCCAAATGCAAATGATCCATCAGTTCTAAACTCTTCCCATTCTTGATTTTGTCTCGACGGGCGCTGAATCCCACATTCTCATTTGTGTTCTTTGTCCTATCTTAATCAAATCGGTGATGTGAAAGCTGCCTGCCGTATCAGGTTTCCATACCACACAGGCATCCAGATAAGTATTCTTGGCTTCTTTTCCGTACGTCATGAGATTTTCCAGGTACGCTCGATAAGGGTAAGTATCCATGCTGCTGCTGACCAGTTTGTTATTCAAGTACACATCCATTCCGCTGAACAAGGAATGCATGAAATTGTTGACAGAAGCTACTTCCTCTTCGCCATCTATATTATCTCCATTCTTATTGACAACTTTGACATTCAAGTACAAGTAACTGCTATTTAGATCGATGTAATCTTCGGGCTGACCTTTGATTTCAAATTCGATGGGAGCTGAATCCGTCAAAGAGGAGACGGGATGAAATTCTATCCATTGTGATTCTTGCATCGTTATCATAGTGGGTGGCATGATAAACGGATCCAGTTCCGACTTGGAACAGGCACAAGACTCTCGGTGCATCATTTTCTTATTTTATTTTTTTTTTCTTTCTCTCTGCGATTTTTTTAATAATCAAAAACGTCTAAGTCTCGGACGGTTCTTCTTTTCTTGGACTTTCTAGCTCTGGGGGTGTGAAGTCCTCAGGAGAGGTGTCTTCGTCGTCGTCTCTTTCTGCCTAGTCCTTGCTGTAGCTGTAGGGAAGCAGGAATGACTGACTCGGCAGCGTCCAGGGCATTTATAGGAGTTTCTCGTCGGCCCAAAATGTCCTTGCCCGTTTGAAACAAGACCTTTTTGCCTGCTCTAAAGAAAGCTTCTTTGGGGTTTTGATTGTCGATGATGACATTTTGGAGAAATTCTTTGCCTTGCGTCATCGCGGCAACTTTCAAGGCCTGCAATCCTCGTGCCACCATCGGTTTTAAAACCGGAGCCACCGAACGAAAGGCCGATTCAGCATATCTCCTACACCATGTCCTCGTTGTCGAGCGACTCATCGGTACACCGGATACATGACTTACAAGTGGTTAGAGTAATCGTTTTCGAAAATGGAGTTTCACTGTGACTTTCCCTTTGGTGAATGGAATATTTTGTCCCAGATCTCCTTTTATAGCCATGTTGACAGTGTCGAAACACGACTTACTAACCAGCAAATACTGAGGATGTACAAATTCGTGGTGAACGTGATAGGTGTGTCCACCGCGTCTTCAGTAGCCTCAGGTTCTTACAATTCTCCGTTGCTGGTGATGCCTGCCAAACCCAATTTAACACGTGTTCTTCCCCATTTGATGAAACGTTGGAAACCCGTGTCTCCAAGAACTTCTCCTCCAGCTTTGACACTCCAAGAGAGATCGGGCGTGTTACAGAGTTTACTGGATTTGTCCAAGCAAGAACTGTCCAGATTTAGTCCGTTGCGAACTCCTCAACGTCGAGTGATGCCTGTCATCAAGTTGATACGACGTAAAGACAATCATTGGTGACGCATTCCAGTATAAAAAAAAGACCTGAGGGAAACGATAGGATAAGTGTGTTTGTGGTCCTGAACGCACAAAGATGTCCCCTCAAAGAAGTGCACAACCTTACCATCGTCATTCTTCTGTCCAAAAGGAAAAGGAAAAAGAAAAGGACAGTCACGTCATCCGAAAAAACGCTTATCCAAGCATCGACGTCACCCTCTGAAAAGACACACTTGTCGATAGAAAAAAAAGAAGCCACCAAAGGGGAGGAGCGTTTCGCAGTTTTGGGGGGAAAGTCGTCACTTTTTTTGACAAAGCGATAGTCCAAAAAAAACAAAAAAAAAAACCACGATAAAAGGGTGTGTCAAGTCATCGATGTCAGTGTATCAAAGGAAAGAAAAGGTAAGGACTGCCTCCTCGTTTAGCCAGACATTGGGAAGTGTTGTCCGTCCTGTCCAAAGCATCTCCACCCATGCGAGAATAACTCATTCAAACCGCCTCCACAGACGTCATCGATAGCACATAGGTACTAGAGGTTCAAACATCGGTGAAGTAACGGATGCAATTATTCTTTGCGTTTGACTTGTATTTTGACCAACTGTCAGTCAAACACTTCTCCTAGAGCGAAAGTGACGGACGTAGTGAGTAATTTCTGGGTACTGCAATTCCAGGAAATGGTCAAGAATGTCATTAAAATCTTCTAATGTAAATGGTCTAAAGCGGAATATTCGGAAGAACGCACACTTGATCCAGAGAAATCTGACTTGTTTGTTGACTTTTGTCAATTTCCTCTTGTGAATTTCTCGACATAAAAGTTCCTCAGTCACCAACTGAGATTTTGCTCTGACAAGTCCCTACCAAATCTCCTTGTAGATCTTCTCTTGCAATTCGTTTGGTAATCTTTGAATATTATTTTTTAAATACTTGTCTAGGTGTTGTCCAACGTTTGACTCCTGGCCAAGCTGGTTTCTTAAACGACATGGTATGCCACTTCGATCCCTCCGTGTTCCATGAATACTTCTCGAAAAAAATCCACAGCAACGGCGTGAAATGTCCACGTCGGAACAACAATACTTTAACATTTCTTCCTTAAAGTCGAAGTGGTCCGAGGCATGAGTGTGGTACCAAGCGTAAAAAGCTTCTCGTTGTTCGGCGCGCTTGTTGTCGGGGTCGTAGTAGTAAGCCGCAGGCAAATGGGGTAGAACGGTGTGTTGATTGACTTTGGTATTAAAAAAAGTGCGGAGAATAGCCTTTGGCCATTAATTTCATTCCAAACGTTTTAGGCATTCGACTTAATGGCATTGCCAAGTAACTCATCGAATCTTTAAACTGCACTTGTGCCACTTGCATGGAAATGATTTTGGCTCCGTTCAAAGTCACTTTAGGACGTTCGGTGCCCTGTTCCATATAGCATCTGAGAAGAAATTGCCCATCGTATCCCGAGAAATTGTGAGCCATCACCGTAGCATGGTGATGACAATCTCCGTAATGTTCGATGTCCTCATGGCTCCACATCCCGTCGATGGGGTCTAAGATCCATTGGGCGAAATCGGCTAGCGTGTTCTTGGAATCTTGCTGCGGTGAGGGCAATGACTAAAGATAGGCTCTTGGATGCACTTCTCGCACGCTGGGTGAACCACGCAGAAATTAGGAATGTGAATACCGGCCTCTTGCATGCATTCGAAATCGAAAAAGATGAAATTGCCTTTCTTTTGGTCATATTCTTCCTCTTGATGTTTGGAATGGTATATTTGAATGTAGCACTCGTGCTCCAAGTCCACGATTTGGTGACAAATGTGACATCGCTTCTTTCCTGAACATACGTGCGCCTTGGCACTCTTGCTACGTATCACTTGTCTACAAGTAGGGCACAATCTCAGGACTTGACAAGCACTTTTCCGCTGTGAACCTTGCGTCTTAAAATGTTGTTGGTGACAGGTTGGACAAACTTGGCAATGCACTCGTTCTTGTCCTTCGTCCAGACAGGGTTTAGGAGCCAAACATCCTGAGCATTTCGATCCACAATGCTTGTGTTGCTCTCGATTGTTATAGCCATAGTCACATTTCTAACAGTAATAACCGTATCCCAGGAATGCAGTGATAGTGGTAATGGTATCGAAATATTCATCGTGATGACAGACGTGAAAGTATTTCTCGTCTTTGAAATAATTGCCTCGAAATAACAGAGGTCCGCGCACTTCTTGAGGGTGCACTTTCAAGGTGTAGCATGGAGCTAAGACGTCTTGCAATTTGTGCATTTCCGGAATGCCACAGGGCGTGTCTTTAGCTAGGCCCGCTTGCTGTAACAGGAGTTGTGCTTCTCTTCGTTGTTTGGTTTGTTTAGATTTTCGAATCTTCTCCCACTCTCTTTTCCATTCTGTCGTCTCGTTCTTGTCGGCATGTCTTCGTCCTACCACGATGGCACGGGCTAAACACATCTTGTCTTGAGGATTGTTAATTCTGACGAGGCTCGTTTTCCTGCTGCGAAAGTCGTCTACCATTAACGCCTTTTTGCGTCCGGTCCCTCGGGGAAGAGAAACGTGGGTCATGAACAGTGTCGCGTTTCCATCGGTGATGTGAAACTTGTCGTTGGATTGTTGCACGTGTCGAATCTTCTCTATGACTTTCGAAGGCGTGAATTCTAATGGGCTGCTAAACTCGATCCAAACGGGGGACTTCAAACTGTCGTGATGAATGGAAAGTCTTAAGCGATCGTCTTCTTTGGCTTCAGATTGCTGTTTCAATGTGGTTAACAAAGAATCCCACACATCGGTGATGAACCTCTCTGCTTTCTCCAACGGTACGTCGGACTTGAAATCTTTAAACTTCACCATGTACATGTAGGCTGTGGTTCTAAATTTTCAGAGGAGCGTTTGTCCGTCTCTCGAATGTGGAAGTACTTTTCAGGGTTAACTGCGGGTGGTGAACTTTGGTTGGGTGTAGGCTCTCTGGGCCTGGATTCTGGCTCACTCATGTCATCTTCAAAATCTCTTGCATGAATTTGAGCCAAGGCTTCGGCTACTGTGCGAGGCGACAAGTCCCGTTTCTGCCTCTTACTTTCTTCTCCTTTCTTCACGAAATGATGCGATCGTTTCATCTAGACTGCAGAAAGTCAAATGACTACATTTGAAACGTAATGGACACCTTTATATCCATGTCAGACCAGTGCATATATAAAGATCTAGTGCCTTCCTTCCCAGTATTCATTTGACTCTCAAGCCGACCAGAACGATGGAAGACCCCACACAGATCGAACTTCTGATCAGAGCTTTGCGAGGTGTCCTAAGAAAGTTTTCTTCAGGCAAGCCGACGGACTACTCCCCATCCTTTCGAGATAAAAGTCAAGATACTTGCTATATCTGTCAGAAGAAAGTGCATTGGGCTACACAATGTCCAGACCGTCAAGAGAAAGAACATTGGTCTTCAGACTGACCTAAGAAACAACAGGAGCAAGAGGAAGAAGAAGGGGTGACCTTGGCAAAGGAAGAACCCCGACACGTTCAGAGAGAGAAGAGAGAGAAGAAAAGAAGACGAGAAAAAAGTGAGGAAGAAGGAGGTAAAACCTGTGAAAGTGAAGAAATTTAAAAATCAGAGAGAGTAAACAAAAAAGGCACAGAATAAGTCTATGAACTTTTTTAAAGTGTTGTGTTGTGAATTAGACTGTACAATTTGTACCAAAATAGACCAGACAGAACAAACGTAAGTGTCTCGTGGTTTTGATTTTTTAGAATGATAAAGGGCCCACACTCACGCATTCACACGCGTACATCATAGGGTAAAAAAGGGGATTTTGAGTTTTAATTGATAGAGGCAAAATGAATAATAACTCTTTTCGAAGAAGTGAGTGGCTCTGAAAAGGACCGTTGGGTATTTGTTTTTATAATAAATGAAATACTCAGGAACGAGAAGCAATCAGCTTTAGCTGCCTTAAGCCTTTGCCACGGCCAAGGCCAACTTCTGGACCTACTCCCGTCGATGATATAGTAGAAATCACTAGGGCTGGTATCTTAGGCGTAGTAACAGGGTTGGGTTGTTTGGCTCGGGAAGGTCTTTTTCTCTTGGGTCGTAATAAAGAAGTCTGATACATTTGTTTCCGACTCCTTAACTCTGCCAAAATGTCCAAGAGTACCGTTACCGTTTGACTTACACTGTTCTCCTTCTCTCCTAGACCTTGATTCTTCTCTGCTTCTTCTTCTTCCTGTCGTTTCCTTCTTGCTGTTGCTGTTGAATGAGAAAAGCTTGTTCTGCTTCTTTCTGCTGTTGTAAAAATTTCTCCAATTCTTCTTTCTGTCTCTGTTTAAAATCCCCGACGTGTGGTAAAGAATGCGAAGGTGACGAAGGTACTGGTACCGGAACAAATTCTTGCGAAAAAGAGAGAAAATCCACTAAATCCCAATTAAAATCGACCTCATCTGGAAGTAGACCTGTGTTGACTTTGGTAGCTGCTGCTCTCTCCACAGCCGGTGCACCACAATTCATCGTCTTCTTAGTTTCCGTCATGTTTCAAAAACAATGTTGCATCGAGTCACTGTGCACAGACGCTAGCGCACCTAGACAGGGAATGTGACGTCACAGGTAGCTCTCTTCGGATTGGAAGACAGACTCCGCGCAGTGACTGTATTTTGTAACGCGTATCAGGATTGGTGAAAAATCTCAATCCGTTTCGATCCGCTCTTCCACTATAAATAAATGCGGTTCACTTCATTTCCTTTACCTGTTCTCGTCACTAGATGTGGACAAACGTTGAATCATCTACTCTCGTATCGTCGATGCTGTTCCGTACGGACTTACCCACGTATGTTAAATCATCATGGACAATCATCCGGATCACCTAGACGAGCGTTTGGAAAAGTAGGATATATGTAGAGAGACAAGGCTGTTTGAAGCAAGTCCTCATCTACGGACCAGAGGTTGGAGGAAGTGTAAGAAAGAGAAGAAGATCAGTGAGATGCCCTCTATGTTAACGGAATGGTGTTTACATAAAAAAAACCAAAGGCCCTTTTCAGGGCCACCTCATTGCCTCGAAAAGATTTACTCCTTCTTGCCTAAACGTTTGTTTAGTCTATTGTATAATTTAGGTATGATAGATTGATGTTCATCAGTCTATGGTTGTGTTGTATATGTCTATGTCTCTAACCATGTATCTATGTCTCTGTTTCTATTGCATTTGTCCCTACCTAGGTAGCCTCGCGTATTCAGGGCAGTCACTTGCAACATTGTTGCCAGTACCGTGACGTCATCGCACCTGTTCCATTATTATCTAGTGCCCTAGATAGTCCCACAACGTTAAACTCTCATATACTGCCCCAAATAGTCCCACAATGTTAAACTCCCGTAGACTGCCCCAGGGTACAACCACCTGTTTTTCCTTATATGTTCTCATTTGCCCCAGGGTATCCCCACTCACTACTAATGGAGTTGTATTTTTTTAGCATGTGAGATTCATGGGTGATTTAATAGTGGCCCTACTTGACTTTCCCTCTTTGTCTTAAAGGAGAGCTAGGATATACCTTCATATAGCCAATTCACTCGCAGTATGTATTCAACAACATAAGTATGCGTAGTTATTTTACTCATTGTCTTTGTATATAGTATATAAGTTTGATCATAATTCCGTGTTTATCATATGTACGACTGGTTTCTTACCCACAGTTTGATACACTGGGTCATAGCATGTTTTGGGGAGAAAAATTGTGCGCTGTATAACGCATTTCCCTCATTCCTCTGATACTCTAAATCGTTAAATTGCTTGTGAATCAAATATTCTGAAAATAAGTGAATATTATAAAATATTTGAGGGCATGATTTGTTTATCACACATTTTCCATACATCATTTCAGTTTAAACTTACCTTTTAAAGTGCTACATTTTCTTTACTCTTATATTTTCTTTTCTATATGATCTGTACACATTTTATTATCTTCCATGATCCATGTTGTTTCCTGAAACTTATTAATAAAAGCAGCCTGTTTGCTTTCCTTAATCTTTGTGGGTTATTCAAGAATTTTCATGTATCTATTATTAGAATATATATTTGTTATATTCTTTATGGTGTCTTAATCCCATTTACTGTATATTACCATCCATGGATAATTCTTTTAAACTGCCAAATTGTTCAGTTTATTCAACTAAAACGCTTATTTCTTTCGTTTTTATGTTGGGTACATTTACCGCTCCTTGTAATTTGATTTTATACATTGATATATTCTCCTCTTTGTAATTTTAAGATAAGAAGATCAAGGTTAATTTACTTTACTTCCAATGCCTCGTCATATAAATATACTTAAAGTAAGCGGTAGGATTGGGTTGACATAATCTGTCACAGTAAATTTCATTTTTGTCATTTTATAAACTATTTGATCCTATATGTAAGTCCGATTCAGCAATGCGTCACAACGGATTTTTGTCGTTGTTGTCAAGGAAGTAAGGAGAAATAACTTCAACGGTGTGCTAATGGAGTCTGGTCAAATTTCACTATCAAAGATTAATTTCCGTGTCTGAAATGTAAGGCAGTTTCTATTTATTTGTTCTAGTTCACAAGGTACTCTTTTTTGTTGTTTCAGGTACAACATTTGTAGGCACACACAGTCAAACCTCCCATGGCATGATGGGAAATCTTATATTTTCACAAGTGAAATATATGGATATAGGAATGAAAATAATATAACAATAATTTCGCCAATAAGTCTCCATATTTCACACTTAGGTATATAATAAATTAATTTATTTCGCTAAATTACATAGTGAAAGAATTAAAAATAAGAAATCACCATGATATAATTCTAAAATGTCCTTAAAAGAATCCACAGTAATTTGATTACAGCTATGAATCCAAATTTTTTGAATGAATGTTAGAGCACTATCAGTCCAACGAATGATAAGTAAATAAATTAATCAATCCTCTGAATTTTACTGAATAACTGCCAAAGCCGACAATACTACTAAGACTGTCAGGTTCTAAGTTTTAATTACTTTATATAGAATGCTAACACCTAATAAAGAGAAATGAAATACGAAGCTTGAATGAATCATCTTGTCAGTTCGAAATACTTTCTCAGTAAACAGATAAGCCGCTCTAACATCGACCAATAAGGAACTAGGTCAGCTTGACTTCTCACATTAGAACTCATGCCATTCTCGGATCACGTGATGTTTACTTGTGCTAACAGTAACACTCAACCTTGAAACCCATCAATGAAACAATTTACGAACTACACATGACTCATCCTTAAAGTGTGAACTTACTGTTGATAAGGAATTTAGTATTTAAAATATTATAACTAAATAACCCTTACGAATTATAATAATGAATGAGAATATGAACAATATAGGTATACATAACACATGTATGCGATTGACTAAGATTATCAATAGTTTAGTAACTATTTCTGATCCGTTTTGTCAAACTTAGCAAATAGGCTTACATTAACTGAGTTTGATTATTAGCAGAATCTGCGTATATTGGTGAACTTCTGTGCAGTTTCAATAGTTCTCAGTTAGTATACCATGCAGGGCTGATACAATTTGTCTCCACTTGTCCAAGACAAATAGGTTCAGAAAATTCATTTGTCCCACGCACTTTCTCGCTTGTCTCAAAATTCAATCCCTTGCCTATTTTAGATTAGATGTATGCACTTTAGCTTATTGAAGTGATCACAGAAATGAACGAGCATCATATGTATTTCTTCATAGGTGTTACGTTTCTTTAAAACATAAACAAAAAAAACCCAAAAGTTGTTATTATATATCTCGCTGGCGATGTGCATGTCAGCAACCTGGACCAGCACTAAGACAGTAGTTGATAGCAGTATCAGGAATATTAGCTGCAATAACTACAAAACATCTTTCCTTCAGAGAAACTGAATTCAAGCCATGTGTATAAAAAATTTCTGGGCTTTGTCCTATCTGACAGTTTTTACTGCCACAGAGTCTACCGTATGTCCTTTTGGAAAATTATTAGTAGTATAGTGGGGTACCGTAGCGTCAATGGGAATTAGCATTACAGACCCCCCCTGGGCCAGTATAGCGTCAAGAAAGTAGGTCAACACCCTGGGCCTGTATAGCGTCAATGGAAAATGAGGTAGAGGGACTAGAACACCCTGGGCCTGTATAGCGTCAATGGAAAATGGAGTAGAGGGACTAGAACACCCTGGGCCTGTATAGCGTCAATGGAAATTTGGTAGAGCGGTGACTAGGAGACTGGGGGTTTGTAGAGCGATAAGCGACAGGTGGCATGTTTCTTTTTTTTAGTAGAGGAAGGGTTTTATATATATATATATATATTCGTTTAGGGGAGACCAAATGAAAATTAAGATCTTTTCGAGGTATTGGAAGTGGCCCTGAAAAGGGCCTTTGGGTTCTTCTTCTTTTATCTTCTCCAGTTCTTCCACCATGTCCTGATTTTCCCAATAATTCCTTTCTTCTTTCTCTTTTCTTCTTCGGGCATCCAGTCAGGATGTCCGAGAGTTCTGAATTTTTGTTGGATTTTCATCCAGTTCTGATTTAGTTTCTCAAACTCTTCTTTCTTTTTTTGGTTTTCTTTGTCCTTTCTTTCTTTCTTCCACGTTTCCTTGATCTTTTCCACTTCTTCTTTCAGTACTTTTCTCATTAGGTCTTCCGCTTTCTTGATATTGTCTAAGCCTTTTTTGACAAAAGGCCATTCTGTTAAAGAGAAGATACCTTCCAAAAAAGATTCCAATTCAACGACAATATCCAAAATCTCCTTCAAGGTTCCTACTCTCACATATTTCGGATAGTTGAAACCTCTCAACTTATCTGCTTCTTCCATTATTATCATTTGCAAATGATAACTTGCTGCTTTGAGTCTCGCCATAAAGTCTAGGCTGACTTGAAACCTCCACTCCTTTTGAAGTTTTTCCACTACATAGACTCCATCTACCATCCAGCACCAATTATCTCTTAACTTGTTGATTAAATCCATTTTTCTGTTCCTTTTTATTCTGTGTAGAATGGCGCGAATGACGAACGCTATGCTTTTATATACTTCAAGCACGGACGTGAAGGAAAACATGCCTTACACTCACTTCACATATGATATACTATCCTCACTAACGAACGAGCAAGCATAAAACACACAAATATACCATCCACACAATCGGGATGAGAAAAAAACACACAATATACTATCCACACCAATGAACGAGCAAGCATAAAACACACAAATATACCATCCACACAATCGGGATGAGAAAAAAACATATTATATACTATCCACACCAATGAACGAGCAAGCATAAAACACACAAATATACCATCCACACAATCGGGATGAGAAAAAAACACACAATATACTATCCACACCAATGAACGAGCAAGCATAAAACACATATTATATACTATCCTCACCAACGAACGAGCAAGCATAAAACACACAAACATACCATCCTCACAATCGGGATGAGAAAAAACATATTATATACTATCCACACCAACGAACGCGCAAGCATAAAACACACACAATATACTATCATCACCAACGAACGAGCAAGCATAAAACACACAATATACTATCCTCACTAACGAACGAGCAAGCATAAAACACACAATATACTATCCACACCAACGAACGAGCAAGCATAAAACACACATTATACTATCACACCAACGAAGGAAGAGAAAAAAAACACACACCCATATACTATTCACACCAACGAACGCGCATGCAAACACACACACACACACACACACACACACACACACACACACACACACACACACACACATACACCAGTAAAGAGTGAGTGTTTATAGTCACACTACACTACATTCACACGAATTGGCAAATTGAATAAGTTCTCTTTTCTAGAGATCTGGTTAGCCCTGAGAAGGGCTGTTTTTTTAAACTTCAGATGCACCTGGCTAATGGTGACATCTGCCAGGGCGGGCACCACACACGCATCGCCGGCTCCAATCCTGCTCCCAATTGATGCGTGTGGTTGGGAGCGCAGAGGGAGGTTGATTTGCTTCACTATCCCACTCCTCAGTTTGAGGGATAGTGAATACTTGTTCCCTTCTTCTTCTATTTAGCACCCTGGGATGCTGACGTCGAGGCTCCCCCTCTTGCCTCTGTCTTTCCAATTCCTCCTCCCAGTTTTCTGTTTGGAGGACAGTGACTCTTGGTACAGTTTGCCGTACTGCTACTGGTTGTGGAGGCGTTGTTGTCCTCACCTCAGGTTTGACCTCACATTGAGGCCTAAGGAATAGGTGAGGTAGTATCCCTCGCTTCTTTTCCTTCTCCTCTTCTTTCTTCTTTTTTTCCTCCTCTTCCTTAAGTCTGTCACTTTCTGCAAGCGCCTCCATAGTCAGTTCATCCAGGAGACGCCTGGCATGCTCCAGGTGCATCTGGAGTTCTATTAGTTTTGTTAGTCTACTCATGTTGTTGCAGCTGCTACGTCAACGTGGGTAACCAGACTGACGATCGCACCGATTTATATACTTGTAGCACGGACGTGAAAGTAAACATTCCCTAGCACTCAAATTTACCATCACATGTAACACGCGGACTTAAAGGAAGCACTCACGTTGACTTTTTACTTTTTACTTACAAACACAGGCAGACACGATTGGACAAGACAGAGAAACGAAGTGCTTATAGGCACACTTCTATTTTTTAAACATACAAACACACAAATATTTTGTTTTACTGACAAAAGAAACGAAGTGCTTATAGACACACTTCTATTTTCTAATGACAAATTTTGGCAAATTGAATGAGTATGTCTTTTCGAGAGTATTGGGTAGCCCTGAAAAGGGCTGTTTTTTTTTTTTGTTCACGGAAGTAATGGCAATCTTTTTTTACTGTCTAAGATTGCGTCCCCGTCTGGCAGTAGGCTTTCCTATTGGATACGGTCTGCTTCTGCGAAAAGAGAAAGAGAATTCTTTGGTGTCTACTCGACAGTCCACAAAACCTCTGTCTGGTTCTTGCTGCTGCTGCTGCTGCTGCTGTTGTTGTTGTTCTTCTCTCTGCTTCTTCTGAAGTCTGTATTTCTCAGTCCATTCTTCTTGTTCTTTTTAATTTCCTCTCTAAACATCTCTTCTATCAGACCTTGGACTGTGGAGAGCATCCTAACATTCTCTATTTCTTCAGGCTTCGGTATCAGGTTTAGCCTGACACGATGTAAATTGACGTAAACTTCGTTCAGCTGGGCTAGTCTGGAAGGCATCTTCATAAGTTGACGAGTCAACAGTGAATGGTCAGACTGGAGACCCACCCGCTTTATATGGTTCAAACGCGGACGCGATAGAAAACATCCCTACTTGGTTTTAGTGTCGGAATGCTATGATAGCGAATGTCATGATGAGGGATAGAAAGAAGTCAAAGAGCATATATTCACAGTGTTTTTTGAAAACAAACGACAGACACATTTTTTCAAAACACAACATTTTTTATTCAAGTAACAAGTAACAAGTCATAAGTCACAAGTAACAAGTAACATCAAACAAATTATTTTTGACAAGGTTGACAACGTTGTGAAATCATGTGAGATTTCCATTGATGGAAGTCATGAGGCCATTGATGTACACTACGTTTCCTAGCTAAAGACAAAAGATAACTATAATGGTCACAAAACCATCGATCTATTTTCTCATCGTTTCTAGAAGAGTGACGATCAAAATAAGTCACTAAATGTTCTAAAGGATATCCAAGACTGCGTTGATGAAGAAAATATACACAATATTGTCCACACACCATGGAATCTGTGCCTTGTAATTTCACATTATTGTATCGTGTCGTCTGGGCATTTCTTCTCATAAAGTCAATGATATCGTCTTCCAAAGGGGGTAATCCATACGAATCAAAATATTCCACACAATTCTCTTGAGGGAAGTAGACGGCAACCCAGTGAGTGCCTGGAAGATGACTTTCGTCCGTGTTGATGACATAAGCTTGATGGTCTTGAGGTTTGCGATGAGGTAGTTCATCTTTAGCGCACACGACAGGATTCCAAGAAGCGGTATACGAACTATTGTTCAAAAGGTAATAAAGTTCCCAGGTATCCATTTTCTGTTGTGTTGTTTTTGTTTTTTTCACAGGTAATGATAAGTCATCAATTCAATTCTGACTTTTTGTTTGAAACGATCTGTCAAGTATCCGTTTCTTTGCCTTGTCTCCGCACTCTGGGCTAAGAGAGCTTCGATGCGATAGATCTCTAGAGTAGTCAGTGGAGGACAGGAATGATCACGCAAGCCTTTATACCACTCATGCAACACGGTTTCTTCTGAGATGAGACTCCAAGCGTCGTCCAGATACTCGTCCATTTTTTCTTCTTGACTCATCATCATACATTTATCGTGTTGAATTTGACTGGGATGATCGTTTTGACATCCGTAACAATATTTCTTGGACAATTCCGTAATGGTATTCGCTAGGTGTTTAGCAAAACAGGACACTAAATGTTGTTCTTGTTCTGGCCATCTGGACTTGACGACTACCTCGTCCTCTTTGACTTCGTCTTGGGGTTCTGTTTTCACGCTATCCTCCCATTCCATGTCCAAAGATTCTCCACTGTTTAAAGAGGGATAGGAGTCTTCCATTGTGTCTAATAGTCTAGAATGACTTCTCTCAAACTGTTGATTTCTATGGTATTATCGAATTCAGCATACAGGATGACGTTGACCGTCTCAGTGAGAGCTTCTGCAAACTGAAGTTCCACACGCAGTTGACCGGATTTTATAGGGTGGAAATGTCCCTCGTCGCTGCCTTGGTCTGGAGTGAAATCAAAGGCCCACAAAGTGTAACCTCCGACATAATCTTCGTACGAAATACCGTGACTGGTGTTGGTTCCTAGTTGCCCCGTAGCTTCGTACAGGGACAAGTACGATCTCAAGTAATTCTTCTGGGCAAAGTTAGGTTCGAAGGGTCTGGTACACAAAGTCTTGCCATCGCGACTGACTTCAATTTTGGACACTCTGTAGTGCTTAAACTGGAAAGGATTTTGATCGTGGGCTCCGTTGAAGGCTGCATTACTGACGATACCAACGATTAAACGTTTGGGTAACTGTCCTTGGAACAGATGATCTTCGATCTTGGATCGGAGTCCAGTAGCAATGGTGAATGTTTTCACTTCGACACGTCGTATCGGATATTTGGCGGTCGATCTGCTCAATGTTTGACTGATGTCGTTTCCCGCTTTAGGTAACACTTCTACACGTCGCACGTAAAGTCTGGCTTCTTGGATGATGGTTTTGTACTCGTTGGCTTGAGCCATCAAATGGAAAGCGACACTGCTGCGATTGAGTCTCAGGCGAATATCCACTCCGTTCAGCAAATACTTCTCTTGCAACCACATGTCCAAATGGAAACGATCCATCAGTTCTAAACTATGCCCTTGCAGGATTTTCCTTCGACGATCGTTAAAACCCACATTGTGAGGATCGTCATCGGCTGTCAGGGCTCTGTCGTTAAACGTGTTCTCACCTGCAGTGTCAGGTTTCCATACCACGCAAGCATCTAGATGAGTGTTCTTGACCTCTTTTCCGTACGTCAAGAGATTTTCTAGGTACGCTCGGTAAGGGTAAGTATCCGTGCTACTGCTGATCAGTTTGTTATTCAAGTACAAATCCACTTCGCTGAACAAGGAATGCATGAAATTGTTGACGGGAGCTACTGCGGCATCAGCTCCCGGATTGGTGTTGTCGGTTTTGATCACTTTCAGCTTTAGATACAAGTAACTATTATTCAGATCGATGTAATCTTCGGGCTGTCCTTTGATTTCAAACTCGATGGGAGCGGAATCCACCAAAGAGGAGACGGGATGAAATTCGAAAATATTTCGCAAAATCCACGTTACTGGTCACGGCTGGTATTTCTTTTGCAATCTTGATTAACTTAGGGTCTCCACCCAAAATGTCATACAATTCAGGACAAAATGTAATGGCCAATATTTTGTCCTCAGAAAATTTCATCAGTAGGCGACGAGATATTTTGTGGTACTCGATGGTGACACTTTTTTTGGCTCTCTCCAAAGCTTTACTAAACATGAAATTGAACCTCTCAGCTATAGTGTTCACCAAATGTTGACCACTAAAATAATAACCTGCAGGAACTTTCAACAGATAAGTGGTTCGTTTAGTTATGGGGTTTGGTGTTTTGATAAAGTCAGCTACACCACCACCACTAGCGCGTTCATCCATGAATTGTTGCACTTGATCGTCACAAACTTCTATCGTCAAAGTGTTTTGATTTTCGACGATGTTTTTGATTTGTGTAGGGTGAATAATTTCTACCCAAGCCACTTCCCAACGGGCTTCGTGATCCAATCGGATGGCCTGAGGTAATTTGGCCGAGAAACAGCACAAAGTGTTATTGGGAAACACCTCCATGGAACTGTCACTGGGTAACGTTAAGTAAAATTGGTTGTTCATAATTCCACAGTTCTGGTATCCGAGGAGTCACTGGAAGTGAGAGGAGTGTCTAAAAGAGGATGGTTAGGGTGACTGTTGGAACTGACGTTGGACACAAGGCTCCCGTTGTTGTTGTTTCCGTTAGAGGAATATTTCAAAGACGGATTGGGAAGAAGGTAACCAATGCAACTGCTGAGTAAAATGGTCCACAATTGTTTATCTCCTTGTTGCAAACTCAAATTGGCAATGGCAGCACCGATGACACAATACACCACAAAGATTTGGCAGAAAAAGACGATTTGAGTTTTAGGCACACGTTCTCCACACCACACCCACAAGGGTTGTTTTGTAGATCTTGCAGAGAAGAACTGGGGGAAGGAGTGGTCACTGCAGTAGCTGAGACTGTGTTGAAGGGCATGATGGTCACTTCTTTTTATAGTCGATGAGTTGCGAAGCGTCGATCTAAGAGTCAAAACTGGGAGGATATCCTTTCCAACGTACTTTGACTTCTTTGACACGTTTCTTTCCTACTTTACGAGTTCTTCGATCGAGAATGCTTTCGATCTCGTACACGTCGTCTTCTCTTTTGGTCACACGTTGTAACTCGGGTAAGTAAAACGTTCCTTTTAACACTTCCCCGTTCATGTCCTCTAATTTATAGACGGGAGGATAACGACCACGCACACGTTCAGTGACACGAAACAATTCGGTGGTCCAATTGGGTAAGTAACCTTTGTCGAAAGTGCGTTTGGTTTTGCCAATGCGTACCCAATCTCCCGTAGCCAACACTCCACCTTTCTTGGGGACAGGCACTGTCGTGGACGGTCCAAACAGGCGCTCGAAGACGGTCACTTCGTTGTCGGGAGTCACTTCTTGGGGGGCACGTCCAATGCTCCGATGGTAAGATTGGTTGTACGATTGAACGAGGTGTAGCAAGACGTCAATGTACTTGAGAGTGTGTTGATGCGTAAAATATTTCCACATGCGTTCTTTCAAGGTACGTTGAAAACGTTCCACGATGCTAGCTTTGGTTTCGGGATTCTCGGTGGTGAAAAAATGAATGTCACGTTTCTTCAATTCTTTTTGGAAGCTTGGTTTAGAAATTCGGTGCCTTTGTCCGTTTGCCATCGAAGAGGGTGACGACCACTTTGTTTCAACACCAGTTTGAGGGCTCGCACTAACTCACTGCTCGATTTGGAAGTCAATGGTACGACCCAAGCAAATTTGGAAAAGACGTCGATGACACAAAACAAATATTTTTAGCCACGATTGTAGGTGGCTAAATGAGAGACATCGGCTAAATCGGCTTGCCATTGGTGATCGATACCCTCCACTTGGGTGCGACTTCTGGAAAATTTTCGTCGAATGGGTGTGTGTAAGGTGTACGTGGCTTGTTCTTGTAACCAGCGTTGCACCTGAGGTAAACGGATACTTTTCAGTCGAGTTTTGGCAGCACGATACAATTTCTGAACTCCTCCGTAACCAGCAGGATGAGCTGGATCGTAGTAAATGCTGGTTAACACCTTCTCCATGTTTTAATAAGTGATCCAATTTTCACGAATGCTAGTCTGAATGGGAGGAGGGGGTGGTTTGGAAACGGTCTTACGTGTCCGATGTGCCACGGGCGTAGAAGTGGAAGGTAGTGGTGGTGGAGGTGGTGGTAATGGAATGGCTTTGGTCTTCTTTTCTTTTTTCACTTCTGGTTTCCCTTCTTTCTTTTTCACCTCTGTCGATGGTGGAGTAGACATCATCTTTTTAACCCAAGCTTTAAGTTCTTCTCGTTGCGGTGTAGGGGAAGGGGTCAACAAGGACACTGCAATCTTACTAGGAATGGGAGCTGCTGACGGTGTTTGAAAAACTTCTCGTGCCTCTTCTTCCTCAGGCCTTCGTGGGGTTGTGTCTGTCTTGACCACTGGTGGCGGTGGTAGTGGTGGTGGTGGTGGTGATGGACTTTTCATCAAGGCCTTAAAATCTTTCAGAGTGGGTGGAGCTGTTTCGTCTAAAGCTTTCTGGTGAAAGAGTTGCAGTCGTTGCAACAACTGTCAGTACCGTTGCGATTTTTCCGTTTCTGACAAATCGCTGCGATCCATCAACGATTGCAGTTCGTGTTGTATCTGGGACATCTCGGTCAAATGAGGATTGGGAGGTAAATGTGGAGTTCGTTGTTCTTGCCAACGATGGTATTCCATCCATCGTTTGTAAGGGACTAAAGCTAGTTTTCGTCCTTCCATCAGATTTCAAGGATCACGTCTGAGATCTTTTGATTTCAGAGGTCCCTTTTATCTTCTTGGTCCTTTTTATCTTCATACTCCCATGTTTCCCAATACTCCTTGCAGCAAGGGTCCTCCTATTGTTCCCATGACTCCTTTCAGTAAGGGTCCTCCTATTGTACCCATGACTCCTTTCAGTAACATGGGTAAAAGGGGTAAAATTCCTCCGCGTTGCACCAACATCTTTTTCTTTTGACGAATAGGTATTTTCTTTTGGATCATTTGACGAAGAACGTGTCGATGTTTGCCTAAGCATTCTTTCTGGTGTTTAGACAAAGGTATTGTGCCTTTCAAGACATTCAGACAACATTCGCACACGGTATCAATAACATCTTTGGAGGCTGTTTGAATGATGTTTTTTCGCATGGGTGAAGGAGCTTTGGACAGGACGGACAACATGTCCCAATGTTTGGCCAAACGAGGTGGCAGTCCTTTCCTTTTCTTTCCTTTGGAGGTAGAAGAGGAATGTCTTTTTGGGGGTGACATCTTTCTCAGTGGGTTTGTTGGTTCCGTGGCATACAACAAAAAAAATTCACTAACGTCAATGACTTGTCGCACGGTCTTTTATCCTTTTGGGGGACTATCGCTTTGTCATAAAAGTGACGATGTGTTTTCCAAAATCACCAAAGAATCCTCCTCTTTGGTGACTCCTCTTTTTCTTTGGACGAGTGTGCCTTTTCTGGGGGTGACGTCGATGTTTGACTAAGCGCTTCTTAGGATGACGTGACTGTCTTTTTTGTTTTCCTTTTCCTTTTTGGACCGAAGAAGAAGAACGACGATGGTAACGGTGTACACTTCTTGGAGGGAACATCTTTGGACGTGCAGTAGCACAAAAATACTGATCCGTATGGTTTGCCTCAGGTCATTTTATACTGGAATGCGTCGCCACTGATTGTCTTTACGTCGTATCAACTTGATGACAGGTAACACACGCCGTGGAGGAGTTCGCAACGGACTAAATCGAGACAGTTCTTGCTTGGACAAATCCAGTAAACTCTGCAACACACCCGTTCTCTCTTGGACTTTGACTTTGGGGGCAGGTACTTTGTGAGCCGCGGCTACTGCTGCTAAAGAGGAAGAGGGTGTCACTGCTGGAGGAGAAGTTGTTGGAGACACTCTCTTGCGAGTAGAAGCTGTTTTCTGTGGGCTTTTCTTTTTCTTTTTCTGGGGTTGTGACCTGGTCTTGACACCCTTGCTCTTTTTCTTTTTCTTCTGGGTACGTTTGGGTGTGACTTTTTTCTTGGGGACAACTTTGGGAGCATTAGGATCCCATTTTAAGAGGGAACGAATGATGACACCTCCTAAAGATCCACTTCCTCCAGGTTTCAAAATGATTTGCTTTTTGGTTTGAGTGTCGATGCGAGGATCGGCTAGTTGCGTCAAGGCAACTTTGTTTCTCTCAAAAACGTTTGGTTTGATGTGGAATCTGAATGATGCCTTGCAGTAATTGACGTGCTGTCACCGTAAACCATCGTAAGACTTCTTTGAGACTAGCTTCTAAGACACGAGCGCGTATTTGTGGATTTTTTTCGCGACTGATGCCGTACAAGGCACGAATCAATTTAATGGGAAGATGAGACTGGAGGGACGTCATGTTGACAATGTGTGAGACAGAGTCCAAGTGACCGAGGTTTTATAGATTTTTTTGGTGATTAAGTCGACGACGGGGACGTGTACACGATAGGTCCTCCGTCTTGGTACCAGGGGTGAAACAGATGGGTACAAAATCGCAAATAATCGGGAGTAGTGGGTTTTAAATCCACGAGTAAATAAGCGTGTGGGGTTTGAGTGGCATCGTCGTACGCATGAATCAGCCAAGGCGTTCCTAACTGTTTGGCTAAGACTTGCACTTGCGATTTATCTCTAGGGCTTTTAAACAACACCAAGTAATGAGCATTGAGACTGATGGTACGATGGGCTTTACTTTGTTGAAACAAATTTTGGGTAATGTAAATGACACTGGCATTACGATGATGCCCTTTGCGCGTAAACCAGAGTTTAATTTCTTCTTCGTCTTCTCCTAACATGTAGTCAAAAATAACCAAATGAGTTTGACTAGGGTCAGACACGATTCCGTCGTCTTCGACAGGAATGCCTTCCACAAAGACGATGGAATCGCCTTGACTTTCTCGCAGAATTCTGTACGCCGATTGACACTCTTTATAGCACCACACGATTCGTTGAGGAGGACGATCGATCAAATGATGTTTATGTTCGATCAAACGTTTGACAAATTCGGTTTTGCCTGAACCGCTGGGTCCAGCAATAAGCATGTTAAAGGGATGGCGAAGATACAAGGCCTCCCAACTAGTCCGATCTACGTGTTCGTCAATGACTTTGACAGTGGAGGAAGAGGGAGCAGAGACAGTAGAGGTAGCCATAGTAGTAGTAGTGTAATAAAATGTCACTTGTGACACGAAGACAGACAAGAGTTTTTATACTTTTTCAGGACACGTTTATTGTCATCTTTATTAGTGAACAACACGAAAGACAAAAATACATAAAAGCCATATGGTTAAGTACAGGAATAAAAAACACAACAAAACGACCATAGTGGAATATAAACAAGTCTCTGTGCAACATTTTTTGTGATCAAGAGGTGAAATCGTAGGAGTAGTGTGTAATGTTCTGAGAGTCTGTACATTCCTTGGTTCAGTCACACAGGGGTCCTCCCGAAATGGTCTTTCAGGAATGTCAATGACAGTCCTGTCTTGAAGAGAGTGGTTTTCCTCGGTGACAGACTGTTCTTCTGGTATGGACACTAACACAGGTTTAAAAGCGACTTTTTTCACGGTACGTTTTAATGTTTTAGGATGACAAATCTTGGGCATAGTGTGCCACTTCTTTAGCCCAAGCCTCAAACCCCAAACTTTTCCAGTCACGTACATCTGTCCAGTGAGGTGTAAGTCACAAGCTACACACACGTCGTCGTACGCATCTTCAGTACCTAAAAGTTGACGAATCTTGTTTTCCCGTAGAGGTTGAGAAGTATCCAAATGAAAGCGCAAAGCTTTGAGCAGAATGAGTCTCTCGTGGACATTTAAAGGGATCACTTTCATGTTTTGTTTTGGAGTAATAGGCACTGTTCGTAAAGAGTCCACAAAGAATCAGCTGGTAAACGAAATCCCAGAAAGCAAGTCACTAAGACACACACTACACGTCGACCCCAATTCAATGGAGACAGTTCTCGTAATAGGTGTTGGTAATCCTCTACCGTTTGAATACTGTCATTGATTTCCTTCCACGGAATCTGTTGTATCACGAATGATAAAGGTCGTGGCATGGTAGAACGTTTTTATACCCTCTTTTTCGGCTGCTATAAGTGTACTTTTTGCACAGAAGTGGTCGTATTCCGTCGGCGTATTCAAAATATTTAGTCACTAACTTGCACATCACACGTCGTTCAGAAGTTTCCTCTTCAACTAAGTTTACATTG